>JAHDVE020001545.1:0-246352 GCA_022606495.2 Halesus radiatus | reverse complement strand
GTTGAGGTTGGGGTTGGGGTTGGGGTTGGGGTTGGGGTTGGGGTTGGGGTTGGGGTTGGGGTTGGGGTTGGGGTTGGGGTTGGGGTTGGTTGGGTTGGGATTGGGGATGGGGTAGGGGTAGGGGTCGGGGTCGGGGTCGGGTCGGAATCGGGATTGCAATAATAGTTGGGTGGGGGTAACCAATCACAACGACAAAACTTTCCTCCAAACTATTCATAACCACGGGCAACGCCGTGTACTTCAGGTAATATCATATAAAATCAGAATATCATTTGAATTGCTTGTGACAAACAGTGAATGCATACTCGTACGTATATAATTATTTTAATTGCAACGTGCATGCATGAATGGTGTATATTCCCTCAATGTTGCGTGTCACTTCGTGTATAATTTAAACAGAATATATTATCTACTACGTATTATTCGTGACTATATCTATACCCATATTATTTAGTATGGGTACGTGAAACTATATCTTTGTATACACGACTGAAATATAGGTCAAAGCATAACGGCTTAATGGCTTTCCTAGTATCACAGTTGCAGCGCCTCGGAAATGTTCTCAGAAGGACGTGTTTCCGGACTCCGGAGAGGCACTGTCTCGCTAGCTACAGAACAAGGATTTCCACGACTATAAACCCCGTGATGATGACCATACTAAACATACAGAACCTATTATTTATTTGTAAGAAACAAACAGCTTTTATTACAAATTTATATACAAAGGAAGTTTAACAAAAGATAAACCAAAGTTTCTTGTGCTAACAGTGGTTAAGTACAGATGTTTTATTAGAAAAAAATAAGAAGGAAGGGGGGAGAGGAAGAGGAAGATAGGATCGGGACAGGAGATACTTTCGATTATTAGACTTGGATTATTTACCATTAACGGCATGCGAGAGAGATATCTTAGACATGTCGAACTATTTAGGTCTATTTCAATGTAATTATGTGCAAAATTGCAGTAATCGGGTACTTGATTTAATTTTTTCTACTGAAGAGGATATAAAAGTCTACGAATCAGCCGAATCCTTTGACCCAATTGACAAGCACCACCCTCCACTTACAATACTTACACCTAATACAATAGAGTGTGACCCCCTAATTAAAAATTGTAGTCGTAATTTTAATACTGCCAATTACCAGAACATTAATCATGCACTTAACAAAGTGGATTGGTCTGTTCTCACGGAAGGCGATCTCAACGATAGCGTTGAACTATTCTACTCTCAACTGAATAGTATCGTTTCCGACACAATCCCTCTAATTCATCATAAAGTACGAAAGTATCCTATATGGTTCAGCAAAGAATTAGTTCAGTTAACTTTTATTAAAAAAGAAACACATAAACAATATAAACAAAACAGAACAATTACCAATTATATGGCATTCAACAATATTAGAAAAGATTGCAAAAAATGGCAAAAAGATGTTATAATAATTACATAAATTCAGTTGAGAACACGATAATTCATGATGTAAAAAACTTTTGGAAATACACAAAATCATTGAAAAATAATGAAGTTGGTATTTCCGGAAATATTCGTTACAGACAAAACAGCTCCAATAAAATTAAAGAAATTGTTAACATGTTTGCAGATTACTTTAAGGATGTGTATGAACCTGAAATTCCAGACGATTTAATTCCGAACTTCACTTCAGATATAAATCTACACTTATCACAAATACACATTGACATTGAAGACGTTATAGCCTGTATTAAATCACTTGAACCCAAAACAAGCTCGGGACCTGATAAAATTCCTTCCATTTTACTTAAGAATTGTGCCCAAAGTTTATCTGTCCCGCTTAATATACTGTTTAACAATTCACTCTCTACTGGATACTTTCCACAAATATGGAAACTTAGCTACCTAACTCCTATATTCAAAAGTGGTGATAAATCCCTTGTAGAAAATTATCGGCCTATCTGTATTCAATCGTCAATACCAAAACTTTTTGAGAAATTGATTCTTAAGAAAATCAGTTTCATTGTAAACTTTTGTATCGCAACCAGTCAACACGGCTTTATCTCTGACAGATCAACTTTGACTAACCTAACATTATATGAAAATTTCATTTCAAATGCACTTGCCAATAAACAATAAGTTGATTCCATATATACTTTAGTAAGGCGTTTGATAAGGTCTGTCATAAAATTCTCATTAATAAACTTTTGAAACTTGGCATTAATGGGAAACTATTATCCTGGTTTGAGAGTTACTTACTTAGGTGTCAGTTAACTGTCTGTATCAATGATCATTTATCCTACATGTTCGAAGCTACCAGTGGCGTACCCCAGGGTTCGCATCTTGGTCCCATACTTTTTAATTTATTCATAAACGACGTAACAAACATATTCACCCGTGTTCTCATTTTAATGTTTGCTGATGACATGAAGATATATAGAATTATTGATAATATCGAGGACTGTCTGTTGCTTCAATCTAATCTTAAAAGCCTTTACGACTGGTGTCTTAAAAACAAATTAACTCTTAATGTAAAAAAATGCCAACTTATGAGATTCCCCAGAAAAAAAAACCCATTGCTGTTTACTTACTTTCTCAATAATCACACCTTATTATCTGTTGATGAAATCAGAGACCTTGGTATAACCTTTGACACTAAATTAACATTCATTAAACATATTAATAATATAACCAGTAAAGCAATGCAAATGTTAGGATTTTGTCTTACGGATTTCGAAGGATTTCAAAAATTTAAGAACTGTCAAATTACTGTACACTTCTCTTGTTAGAAGTCAACTAGAATTTAACTCCAACATTTGGAATCCTTACTACAGCGTACATGAAAATTCCTTTGAGCGAGTCCAACATAAATTTTTACGTTACATTAATTTTAAATTGGGAATACCCATCGAAATCATTAATTACCTCTCTCTGTTACAATTAATGGGACTCGATACATTAAAAGATAGAAGAATTTGTTCAGACCTATTTTATTTATTTAAAATTGTTAACAACTTGTTGAACTCCCCTGAACTTCTCTCATTAATATGTTTCCATGTACCGGGTCGAACAGTACGCCACAAATTACCTTATCATTGTAACAATATAGGATCAAACGCTGAACTCAATTCCATAATGAATCGTCTGCATGTACTTGGTAATAAATATGTTTTGGACGATGCTATAAATATTGAAAGGATATCAACGTACAAATATTACTGTATTAAAGCTGTTTGTCAGCGCTTTGATCATAATTAAACTTACTATTGATTGTATTCACTCCTCAACACACAGTTTGCGCCATTGCACATTGTTATTATTTCTATGTTCATAATTGTATTGCACTGTTTTAACTTGTTTTATGTAAAAGCCCTAAGGGCGTAAATAAATAAATAAAAAAATAAATTAGGTGGACTGCAACTCCCTCCCTTAAATCCGAATTAAATTCAAATATGTTTAATTGCCGTAACTATGTACCATCTAATATATAAATTTCGAGTATGTGTAATAATAATAATAATCGGATGATTTTTATATCGCCGTTTTTGTGAAAAATCACCTCAAGGGCGCTGTACAAATCTTACTTCCTATTTTTACATTATTCCTATATTACATCTATGACATTTTTTAATTTTTTTTGGACAGGCACTTTATTTATAGACCATATAGAGAGATGCAGTTAAATTATCAAAACTAAATACGGCTTGGTCTAAGTTTTCATACATGTTAAATTGAGAAAAACAAGAAGCTAACTGTATTTATTCCTTACGATGTATTGCAAGACGCTAGTACAAATGATAGGAGTCATGTGAAGTTGGGCGGTGGGTGAGGACGGGGGCCGGGGGGACTGATCCATAGGGCCCTCCAATCTTCTTTGTCTTTGTCGGTGACGGCCCTGGGCGGCGTGACGGGACGCTTGGTGTTGGTCTGCCCGTACGCCAGGTGGCGCTTGTCGGCTGGGCGCAGGATCTGGAAAGAGCACATCAGCGTGTCGTCCATCTCTCGCCCCAGCCGGTGGTGTCCTTGTCGGGGTCGGACAACAGCAGGTCGCAGAGCGGCCTGGTCGGGCACGTCCGTGGGCCGCATGATGCACCGGATCTGCTCCGTAGACTGGAGGTCAGAACTCAGGTCGTTGTGACAGCAAAAGATCTTCTCGTCAAATGTATTTTCCTATTGCGCCTTTCTCGGCAGCCCCGAAATCTGATTTTACGGGTTTGGATTGTGGTACAACGTTCAAGGTTATACAACGATATCTTCGCAGCTATTAAAGGGTCCAAAATAACACATTCACCATTAAGTTTGAGTTGTGTAGCCCGGTCGTATACGATATTGTTTAAAATCACGTTAGTTCAAAGAATAACATTGTAAATCATTCACTTTGAACACATGTATGTATGTTTGTTACATTATTACGCATTATTTTAGCTCTGGAATGGGTTACGGGGTTGAAAATATTTTTTTAACAGTAACAGTGTGGTATACTTGACCTCCGAAGTAACCGGAGGCAGCAAAACTTAAAATTTATGTTAAAAAGGGAAACTTACTGGGAGCATTTGATTTCAGTTGCACATCGTTCAAATTCCGAGTTCGGTCCTACGAGTTCGAACAACCCGATGCTATTTTGTTTTATTCTACGATCATAGTTCCAAGCTATATATATGTACACCGTTTAATTTTATTTTAAAAAAATACATTTGTCGACAACTTATGAATACTTGGAGCAAGTGAGTGAGTTTGTGTATTTGGGAAGTATGTTTAAGAGAAATGTAAAGGCTGATAAAGATATTGAATGAACGGTGTGGTGAAAGCGTAATTATGGGTATGGGTAGCTGTATGGGTAGTAATATCAATGTTAATTTTGAACCCTTGTATTATTTCCAATTTCCACCATATAATACACCCAATTTGCTGGAATTCACAACCTCAAAAGTTTACTCCTAACCATTCAATACCCCGAGTAAGGCCGGGTACACGTCGGCTAGTATTCTGTAAATTAATGTTCTTCTGGTACCCTTACTATAGCTATTTGGCTCCTCTTCTTCACCACTATGTACTACATACCAGGGTGGGATTTGGCCTCCTTCACAAATGTTCTCTACTGACTACGGTCTCAACCCCGTTCTGCTCAAATCTCTACCGCACAGTTCACCCACCTCTTATCACTAATTGGCAGACTAGAGCTTTAACCAGACTTGCAAGTTTTTTTAGATCACTTGGTATGACAACCTCCTCTCCCTTGTCACCTAATATTTCCCTAAATTGTCACTGGTCAACTTTTTTTTGTTTTTGGTTTTGTTTTTGAAGTCTTTTAATTCACAATCTATATTTGACGCTTAATATTAAAAATACAGGTTTCGACACTTCCGTGTCATTAATTCATTGGCGTTCTTAAAACTAACTTAAATGATACAAGAAAAGTTATTAGATATAATTAGGTGGGGGTGGTTGTTTGGAGCGGGAGGGTGGGAGCAGTCGAAAAAAAGGAAACATGGTTAGCAAAGGTGACTTACAGGGTGCTATTAATTTGTCAACAAAATTCTTTTTGTTTTAATTTTTTCAATAGCGTTTTGTTAGCAAATTATTAATATTATTTGTAACAAATGCACATTGTGATTTAAAACTCTTAAAAATATAATGTATAGAAATTATCACATAGTTAATGCTCAAGAAATACAAAATAATTGTAACATCAAGTATAAATTCACTATTAATTCGCTACGCCTCGTATATTTTAGTCTTTTTTCAGATCTAATGCGATCAACCATAGAATAAAGAAGAACGATATCATTGGTCGATGAGAAGAACCCAAGAAATGCTATGTAGGCGTGTTTCGTGATCCAAAAGTCTGGCCATTCGTGCCTTGAAATTTTTAGTACAAAAATTATTTCATTTCGATTAAATGGAATGGCAATTTACAATGCAGGCAGTGTAAGACAGACAAAGCGCTGTATTTGCTATATTTTCATTGGATCTCTTGGGGCTAGAACCAAAATGCACACTGGCTTCCATTTAAATTTACATGGGAGGTACTTCCAGTGTGTATTATTTATTCTATGCAATCATCCAAACTTTCCAATGCCGTAGGAGCGCGACGGTGTACATCACTTGATACAAGACAAGCGTGCTGGCTACGTGTGAAAGAAATAAAGATTTCGTGTTGTTAATTGAAAAAAATGTCACCGGAGACCAAAACTCCATCTACATTTTTTTACTACAATTATAGAAGTGCCCTAAAACTCAAGGAGAAGAAACCAAAATAAGTGGGGCGAGGTAGGCGTGTTGCCAATTTAACTATAACAGGAAATAAGTAAAAAGGTTCTGTTTATTTATAAAAAACAAATATTTTTATATCCAAAAACCGAGTATTTAGTCTGACCCTTTTTTAAGTGTTTTACAAGTTGCTTACCGCAGTCAAAATCACGCGAAACAAAGTGGACTTGGCTGGCGACAACATGGGTGCCACGTGACATTTGTTTCCAGCCGTTGAAATGGTACATTAGGCTACATCTACCAATTCTGATGTCAGTGGTCGGGCACGTCTTGATACGTCCTGTATATTGTCTAACCGCCAAGAGATTGCTTGCTATAAAAATGTTCCCATCTTATTTCCTAAAAATATTTATTTAGCCACTCTGAACATTAAACTCCTTCATTGCCGGGGTGAACCGAGCAGGTACACAGCATTCCCATCAGCGTCATGCTTCGCGTTCCCCGTCGGGACCTGGGCGTTATTTGACGAACATAAATACAAATTATTATGTTCGCCGTCTGGCACATAAAACTGTAAAAGTATATCCCGCAACGTACCGGGCACAATATGGCACTATGTACCATCTATCTTCTATGTATTTTACATGGAAGCTTGAATTGAACACGGAATGGTTTTAGTTGACTCGGTGTATAGGAGATTGTTTTCTTCTCTTCATTACATTTATTTATAAAATACATGATATTTATTTCAGACATTTACATAGAGTTGATACATTATATCACCATACTAGGCGGCCGCCTGTTTCATGGTGACCAATGAAGTATAGTTACTCTGTATGAAGTCTAGTGTAAACATATGGATTTAGTATATAAACATGCAAATTGGAAAAAATTATAATAGAAAGTAGAAGATAGAAAAGAGAAAACGTCATGATTAAGGATTAGATTATAAAAATATACATGATTTTTTTAATATTTTTTTTTTATATGTGTGTATGTGCACATAGGTGGATACATACATACGCACGTAAACACAAAGGCACGTGTATATACATATATATACACATATTCACACATCCATACGTATATATACACATACACTTACATACACACACATACACATATTTTCCCACACATATAAACAATATATACACTTCTATCTGAGTACGAGAAACAGGCTACTAACACTATCACATTCACTCATCAAAAATTCCCCAAGCACCTTCTTGAAACTGTGGTATTTGCCTATTGACTTTAATTCAATTGTTAAATTATTGAAGATTTTAGGAGCGAGGAAATTAAACTGTGATATATTTGAATTTAAAATAATCATTCTTTAAGGAATTTCAAAACACACTCTTTATTTGTGATTCTGATAATTCTGTAATTGGCTAATACTGGTGGAGTGATTCACATGGTCAAAATTCCGAATGATCAAACTTTCCGATAGCCGAATTACGAATGACTAACTTTCCCTAAGCCGAAATCACGAATAACCAACTTCACGAAAGCTTTGTTTATGTTTATGATTTGTCTATTCTTACATTATTGTGTTCTTATTATTTCATTTGTCTATACTTGAAATTATTTTTTAGTATTCATATATTCCTGGCGATGAAAACATCGCTTTCGAAACATGCAGATATTAATGTATATTTGTAAAGTGGTGAGTACTAAGTATATTTTTCAATTAATTTATTAATATTTATTATAGTCATTATGAAGGTTCGTTAGGTGCCATCAAATATGCTTCATACGTTTTCATGGAAACATTCTTATCTCTACCAAATGCAATTCTGAGTGCATTACATTCTGAAAACTCCGACGATAATGACTTAATTACGCGAGTTCAGTGGACTGCGGCCACGACTGAATTACTGAGTAATAATTCCCTTGAATAATGAAAGGACGCATTGTCCGGACCGGAAAGTACGGCGTTCTAAACGCATTGTTTTTTTGCGTCTGAAAGACCACAATGTACCGACAATATCCCATACAATATTAACCGCTGCGCTTTCAATGCGATGCAATCACTGCGCCGCTCCACAATACGTGCATATAGCTCCTACTGCTTTGCGTTCGGTTCGCGGTGCCGGGTCTACTTTGTATTTGTGGGGACTTGGTACTTGTAGTTTATGGCTTATTGTTGTTGTGCTTTATGGTTTGGTTTGGTTTGGTTTGGTTCGGTGTTCTGGCTTCATTGAGTTCGATAGTTCGCCAGTTCGGTGAAGGTTTTATGACAGGCTTAACTCTGAGTGTTATGTTACTATAGATTGGCTGAACAGTCTGGATACATAATTACTTGCAATGTTACGCAGTTAGTTGTTAGTTAAGTGATTGATAATTGATAACAACGGTGGGGAGGATACTGTCAGTATTGTCATTTTTCATATGACGACATCAGAATAATTTCTAATTTTGAAACTGTCAGTTCATGTGGAATTCCATTTTTCAATGATTTTTTGATATTGAAAAACCTTAGTAAATTTTTCCCGCTTGTTTATTTTCGACCGTGCCGGTTTCACCCTATCACGGGCATCGTCAGATTGCCGCAATTAAAACTAATTCTATGGTATATATATATATATAGCATCGATGTCGGGAGCTTTCTAATATTGTTTTTATTTATGACTTAAACTTTTGTTTTATTGCTGACGGTACTGTTTACTATTACGTTTTTAAAAACTACTTGAGGGTTGGTTTATTACGACAAGAAACCATCAATAGTTTGTTTTAATGTAAAGACGCATGTTCATAAGTGTCTCAACTGCCCGGAGATAGTGGGATTATGCCATCCCCAACTGGGGTAGGTATATTTTGTGTCTGGAAGGGGGTGTAGAGGGGAATGGGGTGTGATGGAGAATACTTGGAATAGTAAGTTTGTTAGTTAGTTACAAAATTTAACGTAAAGTAAGAAACATTTATTCAACAACCAAATCTCCACCCGATGACTTGAAAGTAGTTTTATTTTCTTAGACCTTCTTAGTAATACGTTTTTAGTTGAATGAAATGATTTTTCTCTCTTTTGTTATATACATTATCCATACATAAATACATCTTCTTCTCCTTGTCCTACTCGGGTCGGGGACCTATCGCATCGACAAGGCGCCGCCAGGCGACCCTGTCCTGTGCCACGATTACGGCATCCGTCCATAGAAGGTCAAGCCTTTCCTCGCACAGCCTCTGGAGTTGCTTCTCCTAGCTGTGTCTGGGGCGGCCCACTGGACGTCTTCCCTCTAGAATAGCACTCAGAATTCTCAGTGAAATTCAACCTTCTGGCATTCTTATGCCCAAGCCACCTCAGTTGCGACTTTTCTATGAAAAGTAAAAGGGTTCGATGTTTAGCTCCTCCCGGATCATCGAGTTTCTTATTCGATCCCATCTCGTGACTCCTGCAACTCCTCCCAAAGATTTCAAATTATCGAAGTATTATTATTATTGTGTTCCTGTATTAATGCAAGAGTGTTTTTGCAGTCTCAAGAAAAATCTACATTTACTAATTTATTTCTTTTTTGTGTTTGCTTCGTTTTTGTGTACAATGTGTTTGTATTATTGTAAATTTATTTGTTTTTATGCATAATGTGTTACATTATTATTGTTAAGCGCCATTGTCATCCAATTCTGAATTACTCGTTTTTTTTTCAAACATTCGGGATTACGAATATGCCCCAATGGGGATATGGCATCCAGCTGGCTCCAAACAGTGGTGAACAGTTGGAACTCTTGCGCGGTATTCAAATTAAAAAGTTTGGACATCCATGTTAGAGGAAAAGGTTGGAGAATCACCTGATTTTTATACATCCCCTATAAAAAATACCATAACCTATTGTAGTATATTGAATCAATCCGTGAAAGAACGCGATAAATCCATCGGCCAAACAACAATAATAATTGCGTGCCGTGTCACTGTGACGCGTGTCGGCTGTGACGCCTCAAGCGCCCTTCATCGTCACCCATCACCCGTCATAATGGCGTCACGTGACGCGTCGATAGTCGATAGTGTGACACCTCGTAACTGGAACACTAAAGCCGGCGCTATATCTGACGGCTTTGTGCCGGAATACATATCGATTTGTGTCAATTTTTTCTGATGAATAATATTTTATCTGAAAAAAATACACAGGGGATATTCGGAATGTGGAATATTAAATGTAATAATGTGGGACACGTAGGGGCAATAGTAAAAGGGCTCATATTAATAGAATCCTCGTATCTAGAATGAACGCAGTATGTTTGAAGAATGAGCTAATGATGAATGAAAGTAAATCTAAAGTCATGGTGTTTGAAAGAGGAGTACGAGAACGGTGTGCAATATAGTTGTGAAAGATGCATACTTAGTAGAGCAAGTGAATGAGTTTGTGTATTTAATTAGTATATCTGCCATACATGAAAAGACTGATAGTGATATTGAAAGAAAGGAAATAACTAAAGTCGGCTCATAAAGCTGAGTGATACGTAACTCAATCTTATCAGTATTACTCAATAATATTATATATTTTTTAGTACTTAACTTTAAACGCATTTTTTCCACAAAGCACCAACCAGTACCTATCAAACACGTATACATAATGGTTTACTCTGTAATATTTGTTTTTTTTTTTTAATTTATTTATAAGTACATTATCTACACAATTGTTTTTTTTCTGTACTATTCTTCACGTATCTTTATACTTAATTATTATATTTTTTTCTAAATATATTATATTACCATACTATGTCTATACTAGCTTTTTTCCCTTCTATTTTTGTATAATGGCACTTATTACGAACTAAACTTGTCAATTTGACTGTAAAACGGGATGTATTCCTAGTTGGGCAGTCAAAGCTTTCTTAAAATTTGTTGTTAGATAAGGTGTGTTACAAAAAAATTAATATTATTTTTTATTATTATTATTAAATATTGTAAAAATATTTATTATATTAATTATTATGAATTAAATATTTTTAGAAAAGGATGTTGAATGCAGAAAACTTTATTAACGGAAGAGAACGCGGTTCGCGCTAACAAAAAAAAATTCCAAAGAAGCGAAGCTAGCAGTCCACAATGGAGTGTTGATTCCAACCCTGATATATGGCAGTGATGCATGGAACTGACAGAGGAAGGATGAAAGTAGAATGCTGTAGAAATGAGATCTTTGATGCGAATGTGTGGTAAAACCATGTATGATCATGTGAAAAATGTTGAGATTCGTAAATAATGCAAGGCTGATGTAATCGTAATGAGTAAAATTAAGAAACGGACGCTTAGAGGGTTTGAGCATGTCGAGCGAATGAACGAAGAAAGGAGTGTAAGGATATATGACGCGAATGTGAATGGAACAAGAAGCCGGAAACGTCCGAGGAAGACATGGCACGAGCAAGTGAATTAAATACTTGAGTCAGGCTATCTCAGAAGTCGGAATAGCAGAAAATAATGTATGATACGTTGTATGAATTTGAATGAAGCAAAAAGTGTATGCCAAAATCGAGTTGTTTGGCGGTCCGTCCTCTCTGCCTACCCCTGCGAGGAAACGGCGTGATAATTAGTTAGTTATAAGAAATTTTACAAAATATAAGACAAAAAGTCTCTCTGTAAAACATAAATATTTTATAATTATCTTACTCAAAAACATTTCTTCTTTTATCTATAACAAAATATAAAAACACAATTAACAAAATTAAAATCTTTTTTCTATGATATTTGTATATGAAAAAAAATTGAGGAAGGGAGATTAAAAGTACATTTTTTAAACACAAAATAAAATTGTTCATTCCACACGTTCTTAAAGATGGATCCAGTCAAATTCGGATAATTAGTTAATTTAAATAAAGGCATTATCTTAATTGGCTGCTTGGACCTTTTCCGGCTTCCTGTTTACGCCAAAAGCCAATAACGAAATTCCGGACAAGGTTGCCTGCCCGGACAATCCGGACTAAATCCATCTAACTATGTCAATCTGTATAACCACGTGCCTACCTCATTGAAAACTTCCGCAGAGAATACACCGACACATAAAATCAAACAAAAGGTTTCAATCTAGATCAAAGGTACACAATTTTACCAGAACTTAACACCTAATTAAACATAACACAACACCATTTACATTATGTAATATTTTTTCTATTATCCTTGCCGAATTTAGCTGTAATCTGAACAGAAAAAATAAACAAAATTTCTCTCAATTTCCATTTTGAGATTGTACTTGAATACCATCTGTACCTGTTTACAGGTGAAACAGAAACTGAGATAATTATAATACTACAATATAATACCCAATAGCTAGTGATTTTATTTATTTTGTATAAAATATCTTGACATAGAAATAGACGAAAATCTTCGATGGGACAATAACATAAATGGTATTACAAGGAAACTCACAAAATACACTTTTTTAAAACAACGGAAATATTTTATGCCGAAATGTTATTAAAAAAGTTTACTATGCGTTATGCCACTCTCGCCTCGAATATGGTATACTAGGATGGGGATCGGCAACTACTAGCCATATGAAACAATTGTCTAAAACCCAAAAGAGTATTATAAAGACCATCTTAAAAGTCCCCATAAGAACGACAACAAAAGAATTTTTCAAATCTTTTGCATAAGCTAAGATCCTAAATATCTATGTTATGAATGTTTTAGTCAAACTTTTCAAAAGTTCAAAAAAACCGAAGAAACTTAATTTTCACCGCACAAGAGCGAACTAGAATGACATTATGAATATTCCTAAATTTAAAACTGCTTTTGCACAAAGGAATTTTAAATATCTCTCCACTAAGCTAACTAATATAATTCAATTCCACCGGCCATAAAAAAAGCAGAAACGGCAAATGGTTTCAAAAATTAAATCAAAACCTGGCTCAAAGAAATCAAAGAATCCACAGCATCTTGAAATAAACTTTGTAGGAGTCTAAAAACAATATATATTTTTTAAATAAAACGTTGTACGACTCAGCACAGGTACCCCTAGTGAGGAGGACTAAGAAAAACATTACAAATTGTCTTTTAAACTTTTTTTAAATTTTATCAACTAAATGAAAAAATATGGATTGAAACTAAATGAAAAAAAATAAATATATATATATATATATATGTCAACGGCATAAATATACCATGAACAATAATTGCATGTCACAATTAAATAAAGGCATAATAATTTAATTAAATAATTTTGAAAAGAAACTATTAAATGTGGCATTAGGTCGTACAATGACATCAAGGTTTAAAAGTAAAAGATATGCATACATATAAAACATACAGTAAACTTGATTTAAATTAATAATGTTTGAAAGATATGATAGTATAGCCTTCTTGTACTTATCTTTCGTGCTGTTAAATAGATTCGCCACATCGTATCTATTACTAACTTCATCTAATCCAGGTACAACCGAGTGTTTGTAATGCTCAGTCCTGGCGTTGTTACATTTAAACAGGATTTTGGAACGAGTAGATCTCATAGGTATATGAAAGTGATACTGTTATAGGTAATAGTACACAACTTTACAAACATGTACAAACTGCAGGTGCCTCCTAATGTTAAATATTGTAGCCAACGCTGATTTGGATCCCCTAAGAGGTACTTGAAAAAAAAACTTAAATTTTCTGATATATACATTTTCTTTCTGTACACATCTCTTTATACTTAATTATTATACTTTTTTCTAGAAATATTATATTACCGTACTATGACAGTGCTAGCTTTTTCACCTTCTATTTTGTATAATGGCACTTAATATGAACTAAAATTGTCAATTTGACTATCCTAAAATGGGATTTATTCCTAGTTGGGCAGTCAAAGCCTTCTTACGTTTTGCTGTTAAATAATGTGTGTTTCAAATAAATAAATATTATTATTATTATTATTTTAAGCAAAAGTTAGTAAAACGCACTGTTAAAAACGTAGTTCACAAATATATTGTGCGACGTGAAAATTAAGCAAGCTTTGCTTCAAGTTTGATTAATATAAATGTTAAAGCGACATAATTAATATGAATGTATTTTAGGTATTTGAAATAATGTAAAGTTCACGTAAAATATTAATTTTAAAAAAACTTTGTGTTATTAACATTATATAATATTTGAGTCAGTAAGTATTGTTGTGTAGGACGCTGTTATGGAGATGATTTTCAAGATTAAATTATTTACAAACTTCCATTAAATGCAAATTCACTCTCTGGCATCATTTTAAATTTATTTTAACAAAATTATATTTGTTTAATTTATTTCAAAACCACAAATTGTTTTTTTTTTTTAATTTTATACACGTATTTATTATTTTATTTTATTTAGACACACACAGTACATTTTACATTTTATTACAAATGATAAGGTTGGGCTATTAAAATTTACGTTGTTAAAGTACCTATTACGTCTTTGACGACCTCCATGGTCGAGGGGTAAGGCTCTCGACTACGAATCCCAAAGTCGCGGGTTCAAATCCCGGCGTGCGCAAGTAAATTTTATTTACTTAATTTGTGCTACTCGTATTTGACAATTAATTCTTTTAAAAATAGTTTGTAGTGTATTTTCGCACGTTCCAGAGTGGAAGATACTCTCAGTATCGCCCTGGTGAAAGACCACCATTCAGAATTGAAACGTTGCTTGAAATGGCTTTTAGCCGTGTTTGGTGACCAATCTGATTAACCAGGTATTTCACTACCTTCCTCTTTCACTTCTCCTTCCCCTCCTCAATAACTTCAGCCTCACAACATTCCCCAAATGGGGATGCCATAGTCTCACTGGCTCCAGACGGTTGGGAGCAGTTAGGACTCTTGTGCAGTATTCATATTTTAAAAAAAACTCTATACAATATCTTATTCATTGAGAATGCTTCATAACTAATGAATGTATGTGTGACTAATAATAATAAAAAGAAAGGTGTGTGGAGAGATGATGTGGAGAAGTTTTAAAATCAAGAAACGTAATTGACTATGAATAGAAGTTTAAAGAAAAAATATGTGTTGTGAAGTACTTTATTATAATAAGCAATTATACCTTTTAGAAAGTTTACAATTTTTCTTCAAAGGAAAATATATGAATTAACATATGGTTTCGTACATTCGAATACAACGGTGCACAGAAAATACCCTTTAAACCATCCAAAAATATTGCTGCAAGCTGTGTTTTATGTCACCACGAATATAGTTAAAGGGCATAAAATTCGCTTGGCAAGCGGAGTCTAGAAATATTTGTTTTAAGTCTAAAAGCGGTTTTTATTTAGTTAGCGACGAATTTTGTAAGAAAGAAAAAAAAATTATCAAAAGAATCTTTCACAAATAAGTTTACCTATAAAGTACTTGTTTCTTACATGTCTTCATTATTTAGTAGTTTACGTGTATATTTTTTACAACGTAATTATACATTTTATTTTAATTCTTATCAAGGGAATTTCTAGGAAAAGGTTCAATTTATCCAAAGTATATTTTTTGGAATTACTTACTGAAGCTTATTAAGCCTCATTGTAATATGTTTTTTAATATTTCTTCAAAAGATGTAAAATAGGTTTGTGGAGTCATATTTATTGCTTTTTTAAACCCACTGTATTTAATATGTAAATATCTACATGTTTCAGAAGCAAAGCTCCCCTCGTCAGGATGAACAATATACCTACTAAAATATTAACTATTATAGACAAATAGTAATACAAACAAAAATTAAAAATAATTTACGACTGTTCTGCAATGCGCGGTGCTGATAGATTTTTTGAATTTTATGCAACTTGAGTTTTCTTTCAAATAGATCTCACATTTAGGCTCTTTCTATCAGTTCCCAGATACGATCATATTACCCACATGGATGGGAATAAATTATTAAAAAAATTAAAATACTAGATGTAAAGAACAGCTTCGTTCGCTTCGCCAGCTCTGATGCGTCTGCCATTATGTCCGCTAACGCGGCCTGACGTGATGGGAGCGCGAACAAAGCGCGTTTTAAAACCTCTCTACCGTGAAAATTGCACACATTTTTGTATTATTGTGTACAGTACATTATATAATAATGGAATGAACCCCTTCTTTATATGGCGACGAGAGCGGACGGATGCGACCGGAGGAGTGTATCGCGAACGTCGTGAATAAATAATCATTTCACGTTTATAAACATTAAAAATTAAAACGTTTTTGAGTGCGGTTAAGTACCTAGAAAGGTCACATTGAAATGGATTGTATTAGATGAGGTTTGCCACTGCGAAAATAACTACAGATGGGCACAATTGAAAATCAGAGAGGCTTATACTCCTTTTGAGTAGTTTTGAGAAAAATGAAGTTTTTGAGAATTTTGTTAATCCTTTCATTTCATCAATCCATTTTGATTTCGCTGATGCCAAACAAACCTAAGCAACAACAAAAAATTGTGATTTTATAGCTTCTAAATAATAAACTTTTCTTGGTTATTGATTTATTTAAGTAACAACATAATGCCAACTGTCAACCAACTTTTTTACTGACTTTAATATTTCAATAATATCTCAAATATTAACATGTTTTCAAACATTTCACCTCTGTTCCCATTATGGTTTAAAATGCTAAAAAGTACGTTTTTTTACAAGTATTAATATCGTCTTCAATTGAAGACTATACAAAAGTAGTTTAACTTAATTAAGTAATTACTTTTTCAAACGCTAAATGATAAATAATATATGAAGAAACTATAAATTAAAACAACAAAAATTATCCTCAAATTTGAGAAAAATAAGAAAACCAACCTGATTCTTTCTTTTTATTGTTTGATGTCGGTTGTAGGGTTTCTTCCTGCTTATTGCAGAGGTCCATGCTTCTACCTACGTGTGATTGTCGAGTAGTGAAACTCATGTTTTGTTAACAAAAATCGTTAAATATTAAGGCACAAAAAAAGCGCGCGATTTCACCAAACTGTTATGGCACATACTTCATTACGGATTCCGTCTATGACATACAATTAACGCGATGTTTTCTGAACGTGTCGCCGCAATATTGACTGTTGAGTCTGTGCGGCACGAAGGTATTACAGTTCTCTATGAAGCTTCATACAAAGTTAAAATTTGAGTCAAATGGCGCTTAAGCCTGTCTGGTTCTCAGCTCCTCAATTGAGATAGATATCTGAATGATTGTTTTTTTATTTGAATTATTTCAAAGTGTTCTAAATAATAGATATTTTTATCAATTAAATCAAATAAGTTTCTTTGATAGGTATACGTTGGACAGCTGTTTTACCTTTCGAAAGTATTGTCAAACTAAATTCCAATTTTTTTTTGGCTGGTACCATCATACCATCTACTTAGCAGAAGTAAAATCGTATTTAAACATTTTTCAAAATTGATGAAAAACGGCACATATCTTTTTTAATATAGATCTATAATCGTATACGCCATAATAGTGGTAATCGATAGCTTACTGGATTTCTTGCTCTTTCCCAGTAGTTTCTCCCAGAGTGGTAGATATTGTCAGTATCGCCCTGGTGAAAGACCATTATCCAGAATCGAAAAGTTGTTTTAAAGAGCTTTAGCCGTGTTTAATGACCAGCTCTGAATAGCCAGGTACTTCCCCACCTTCCTTCTTCCCCATCTCCTTCCCCTCCTCAATACATTTAGCCTCACAACATACCCTAATTGGGGATGCCATAGTCTCACTGGTTCCACTGGCGTTTGGGAGCAGTTGGGACTCTTGTGTGGTATTACATAAAAAATAAAATAATAGCAATTTAGATAGAAACTCTGCGTATCACCATGAACAAATTCGGAGATCAACGTATCATCAGAATAGACAAGAATCAATTAATAAACTAAGACTAGGGATAAAGTACTGCAATGTGAACGGGTAATTTTCAGGCCCAATGCTCGCACTATTCTTTAATCCTTATCGATCATATATTTCTAAACCAACAAACTCAACTTCTTTCCCTCAGATTTGGAGCTCGTTTTCCCCGAAATGTTGCGTCTTCTGCATACTTCTGGTTGGTAAACTCAGGGTTTATTTATTTATTTATTATATCATATACGCCGTATATGGGCTGTTACATATTTTGTCAATTTCAATAGTGACACAGCTGCGAAACACATCACACGTAACACTCACGAACAAATCCAGGAATAACATGGTGTAAGTACCATTCCAAATAATTAGCTACAGAGGCGAATATACAAAACACATCTCACATTCACTGATACTTATACTCTAAAAACATATCTTAATAATTGTTGAGGATGTATGCAATAATCCTCTGTTTGTATTTGTATTCCGAGCAGTTGAACATATCTACTATGTCTGAAAAAGTATTACCTTCTGGGTGAAGTCTACGTACAAGTGAATTTTTGAATGACTTAGTCCTGAAATTTTTGTTACAGTTGAAAAAAATTTTATATCAAGTAGTTATAGTTGGAATATCAAATTTAATTAAGCTGCCATATCTATATATATATCTCGTATATATTGTCATACAGTGGGTTTCCAAGGAGTCCCGTGGTTCAATTTTTAAAAAATCCGGAAAGCTTTGATTAGACGTCTTTCTAAATAAACATTTGGTTGCCGGTAGTGTCCTTTTAAGCCTCATCTAATCTTTTTCTCCTTATCCTATTTGTATCGGGGATTCATCGTTTTTCAAGGGTCCTCCAGAGGTACCTGTACTGGGCTGCAGACTCATCCTACCCTCGCACAGCTTCTAGAGTTTGCCTAAAAACCTTCAATTTAAAAAAGAAAAAACTATTTATGTTCCTAAAACAAGAAATAACCTATATACCAGTGACCAACTGGATGTCTTCCCTCTGGAATTGCCGACATTTGTGCGGAAATTTGTCTTCTGGCGTTCTAAGCAGTGCTTTTAGTATTTTTCAATATTTAGAAGAAAAATAAATTTAAGTTTAATAGTAGCGGGTTCTAAGATCTCTATGGGTTAGCTGGTTCTTATATGTTTACTTGTGATTATGTATGTATGAACTTTCATATAACATGTATTATAATTTTTTCCACACTTTAAAACATCACGCTATTCAAATTCCGAATTGAAAAATCCACCCGTTCGTATTAATACTGCTCGAGAGCGAGTCAGCAATGAATGCTATACGTGCGTTTTGAATTTAGCGCTTATGGGACTTTATGTTCTAAGAAATAGTTCGCACAATTCCAAACTCGTGGCGCTTCAGTGGCAACCGTGGAAGCGTGCAAGTCTTTAGGAATCTGCTAGCTCGCCGGCTGCGCAGCGACTTTTGAATTTGTTATCACCAAATTTGTACGGAATGGTATTTTGCAATCAATCAATAGATTTTTTCTGTGTTTGTGTTTTAGGTTGTTATTAAAATGAGTTAATTACAAAATGTATTATAATTTTTATATTAAAACACGTTCAGTTTATTGCGTGAATTGAGATTTTTATATTATTGTTTTTTATAGCCCACGACGTTATATTCATTAGCCACAGACTGGTCGGAAGCCCCAAAATATCTGAAAAAAACCCCTGACTCCGTTCAGAAACAGGCAGTCCGTTTGATAGATTCGCCTATCTTAACAAATGGATTACAATCTTTGGAGCACGTGAGGTGGGAATTCCGTCTTTGCTGTACCGGTATTTTAATGGAAGATGGTCTTAAGAACTAGCGTCAGTGATCCCTTCGGCACCGGTGCACAGTCGGGAAACACGCCAAACGCGCACCCAATATTTGCACACGGTTGACATTTGTCACATGAGAACAGGTCGCTTCTACGACTCGTTCCTGTGTTCAAGAGCTCGGCTGTTGAATGATATGCCGGCCTCTGTGTTTCCTCCCTCCTACATGATGGGTCTCTTCAATACCCAAGTTCACTCCTTCATATCCTCTACAAAACCCTCCACACAGCATCCCCAAAGATGATATAGCTCTAGAGGGAAATTATTTCCCTCAGGGCCTCCTGTGTAGAGTTATTGTAATTAAAAAAGACGCTTTAATGTATCCCATAATTGTATCTTGTTGCTAGGTCGCTAATCTCCTGTCTAGTCATGTGATGAAATTCTTTATATTTAGGGAAAAACATGAATAATTATAGAAAAGACCAAAACAAGTTTTGTATATGGGGGAATTATTTTTCTTCCTTTTTTTAATATCCTATTGAACTGCCATTGAGTTAGGCTATGAACTACGAACCGCTACTGCCTAATAGATACGATACTTGACCGCGTCAGTTGGACGGCCCAATGTCGATATCAGCGTGTAACCAACATAATCCCCTTTCAACACGAGGTATTAGCAATAACTCGTGTTAAAAGGGTGAAAAGATCTTAACTAGAAATATTAATAAATATTAAATATTTATAACCTTGGTGAAAAGATCTTTACTAGGAATATTAATGTTTATAGTTTTTTTTATTTTTATTAAAAGAAAACCCCAATAAATCACGTCAAAATAACGTTTCCCAAGAATATTTAGGTATTTATTATAATGGTATGCAATTTAAAAAAAGTTTAATTACAATGAAGAAACTATAAATTAAAATAACAAAAATTGTCCTCAAATTTGAGAAAAATAAGTAAACCAACCTGATTTTTTCTTTTTATTGTTTGATGTCGGTTGTAGGGTTTCTTCCTGCTTATTGCAGAGGTCCATGCTTCTACCTACGTGTGATTGTCGAGTAGTGAAACTCATGTTTTGTTAACAAAAATCGTTAAATATTAAGGCACAAAAAAGCGCGCGATTTCACCAAACTGTTATGGCACATACTTTATTACGGATTCCGTCTATGACATACAATTAACGCGATGTTTTCTGAACGTGTCGCCGCAATATTGACTGTTGAGTCTGTGCGGCACGAAGGTATTACAGTTCTCTATGAAGCTTCATACAAAGTTAAAATTTGAGTCAAATGGCGCTTAAGCCTGTCTGGTTCTCAGCGCCTCAATTGAGATAGATATCTGAATGATTGTTTTTTTTATTTGAATTATTTCAAAGTGTTCTAAATAATAGATATTTTTATCAATTAAATCAAATACGTTTCTTTGATAGGTATACGTTGGACAGCTGTTTTACCTTTCGAAAGTATTGTCAAACTAAATTCCAAATTTTTTTTGGCTGGTACCATCATACCATCTACATAGCAGAAGTAAAATCGTATTTAAACATTTTTCAAAATTGAAGAAAGACGGCACATATCTTTACTAGGAATATTAATGTTTATAGTTTTTATTTTATTTTTTTTTTATTAAAAGAAAACCCCAATAAATCACGTCAAAATAACGTTTCCAACAATATTTAGGTATTTATTATAATGGTATGCAATTTTAAAAACTATAGTCCACAAGTTTGAACCTAATTTCATGGCTTTGTATGCTTTCAAATGGCTTTTGTAACTACGGTATTTATTGGAAGAATTTTTATTTGGAAACACGGAAATTGGATGACACCACTGGGTACAATGATGCCATACCGTTTCGAAATGTTTCGAAAGTTTCGGTAGCTATCTTGTCTTGTTTCGTAGTTATGTACATAGCGGAGTATCGCTGTAGTTTAATATTCGAGCTTTCGTAACATTGGTTTTTTAATGTTTCGGAAAACATGCCTGCTTCGATCATTAGCAAACTTTCGGATACAACACCCTACATCCAATTAATTTTCAAAAATCTTGCTTGTCGCATCCTCATCTATTTTGACAATATTAGTATCTAGATTGTATATATTTTTTTTTCATTAACTCCACATTATGTCACCTTTGAGGATGCTGTGTGGAGAGTTCTTTTTGAAGAGAGGAAGTGGTCTTGAAGAGTCTCATGTTGTAAAAGGGAGGAAACAATATACGAAGAACTCAACTGCTCAACGATCCTGCATTGGCCGTTTACACTGTCAATATCGCTTGCAGACATTTTTGAGACTATCTTTTCCCATCTCAAAAAACAAGCATCAAACTGCCCCCAATGATTTTATATACGTTTACCTACCAACCTTTCACTTCTTGCATGTTTAATACGGATTGTCATCTTTAGTATTCTTTTAATCATTAAATTCGTGAAGAATGTATGGCTGATGTAAGCGTAATGAGTAAGATTAAGAAAGGGACGCTTAGATGGTATGGGCATGTGGAGCGAATGAACGAAGAAAGGAGTCTAAGAAGAATGTATGACGCGAATGTGAATAGAAAAAGAAACCGGGGACGCCCGAGGAAGACATGGCACGATCAAGTTAATCAAATACTCGAATCGGTCCATGTTAGAAGTCGGAATAATAGAAGAAAATGTATGAGACGATGTATGAATGTTAATGAAGCAAGAGGTGTATGCCAAGATCGAGTTGTTTGACGGTCCGTCCTCTCTGCCTACCCCTGCGGGGAAACGGCGTGGTGGTTAGTTAGTTAGTTAGTTTAATCATTAATATACAAATGTTTACTTATTTGTACTATTTGTTATTCCTAATACATGTCTATGTATATGTTTTACTATTATTACCCAACCGCCTGGAGCCAGTGAGACTATGGCATCCCTAATTGGGGTATGTTGTAATACTGAATATATTGAGTAGGGGAAGGAGATGGGCAAGAAGGAGATGGTGAAGTATCTGGCTATTCAGATCTGGAAAGCCGTTTCAAGTAACGTTTCGATTTTGAATGGTTGTCTTTCACCAGGGCGATACTGATAGTATATCAGTCACTCTGGAACGTGCGGCAAATATACTTCATACGATTTTAAAGAATAAATTGCGAAATAACACAATTTATTCAAATAAAATTTACTTGCGCACGCCGGGATTTGAACCCGCGATCACCGGATTCGTAGCCAAGAATCGTAACCACTCAACCACGGAGACCGTCGATGTTTTCTAATCTATGTAATATATTAGTGTGCAACTGTTTTGTGACTAATAATTAATAAAATGACTAATGATTATATTGTTTAAAACCACTTTATTTAATATGTAGTGTAATTAATTTATTAAATTTAAATTGTTTATCCCGAAGAGGGGAGCTTTTGCTCCTGAAACATATAGATATTTACATATTAAATACAGTGATTTTAAACAAAGTAATTATTATTGATATCTACAAAGTTATTTTACATAATTTGAAGAAAATAATAATACATCTATTAGAATACACCCCTGGACCAAAATAATCGATTGTTTTATTTTCATATAAAGTTAGTGGTGGACGACGTACCTAATAATTGTTAATTCGTTTATAATATCTTCAAAGGATTGGTATTCACTTTGTGGCGTCATTATTACTAAATTAATTTAAAATTACTTTGTATTCACCACTTTATTAATATACACAGATATCTATCTACATCTTTCGAAAGCGATCCTTTCTTCATCGGGAATACATAGAATACTAAAAATAATAATGTCAACTATAGACAAATGATAAACATTAGAACACAATTATGTAAGAATAGACACATTTTATAATTGATTAAAGTATTAATCAGAAATGTTAATTAAAAATAATAATAATAATCAAAAAAAAATTTAAATTTTTATCTTTTTAATTTATTTTCATGTTAATGTTAATAATAAAAAATAATTTCTTTTTAAATTTCTAATATTAATTTGCTTTTCAATGTTTTATAATTTTTTTTTATTAACGTTTTTTATTAAAATTACTCACCTAATTTAATCAATTTTTGTTTATGTTTATAATTTATCTATTCTTACATTATTGTGTTTCAATTTTTATCATTTGTCCATACGTGCCATTATTATTTTTAGTATTCTGTGATGAAAAAAGCATCGCTTTCGAAACATGTGTATAATTAATTCGTTTCGTTGCTTTGTAATTTTAAAATGTTTAATAAAACATTCCAAGGGCTCATTGCACGTAATTTTGTTTGTAAAGTGAATACTTTTTACCGTAGTGTGTACCCATCTAGTTGACTGTATGTCAAGGTTGGGTACAAACACAAACCAATCCGGAACTAATGAAAAAAGGATCTGCCTTATCAATGTACGTAAATATCGGTCCTCGAAATACCCGTGTCTCCGGACAAAGCCGAGTTTAGCACAACGATTTCAGATAAATAAAGCGACACTTTTTGTTCCCGCGGTGAATCCAGCCGACAAGAGATGCTTGTTTTTGTGTTATTTATCAATCTCCCCTACGACAGCTTTAAAGCCCTTTTTAAATGTCTACGAAACTTAATAGTTAACAGAGTGGTCTATGCCTGGACCTACCATCAGCGTCGTCCTGGTGAAAGGTCGCCATTCAGAATTTTATTCGTTAAAAAAAAAGATAATAAAACGTTATTATTATTATTTTCATATCAAGCGGTAACTTGGTGATGTGACATTATAATTTAAAAAATAAAAATAATAACTTTGTTTACATCACTTTTATTTGGTATATACTTTTGCCGACCGGGTTTCGCCACTACCGTAGCTTCTTCGGGGCAGTATAATACTAAACCATGAACTAAGATACACATGTGTTATAATAAATGGATTATTTTTATAGCGCCGTTTTCGTGAGAAAATCACCTCAAAGGCGCAAAAATATAGATTTATCAAAACAGGCTTGAGAGGGGCTAAGGGTGGGAGGGGAGCAGGTACCGGACCGGGAATGGCGTGTGCTTTGTTTAGTGGGAATATTTTAAGGATTGGGCTTTTATTTAAATTTATTTGATTAATTATGAGTCTACTATTAGTGTTTTTTCCTTATTTCGAATGCTTCTAAGTTACCTAGTCCAATGCCTATTCGATTTTTATGTAATCTATAACACATGTGTATCTTTGTTCATAGTTTAGGATTATACTGCCCCGAAGAAGCTACAGTAGTGGCGAAACCCGGTCGGCAAAAGTATATACCAAATAAAAGTGATGTAAACAAAGTTATTGTTTTTATTTTTTTTAAAGTTATTATTATTTTTAAATAATTTCTCTTAAGGCCTATGTCATCTTTGCGTGTTGCCGCGTGAATGATGCGAAGAATTGAATCTGGATCTTGACGAAATCCATGTTATAGGACGGAGGAAACACAGAGGCCGGCAGATTATTCAACAGCCGAACTATTGATTACAAGAATGAGTCGTAGAAGCGAGCCGTTTTCTTGTGATAAATGTCAACCGTGTACAAATGTTGGGCGCACGTTTGACGTGTTTTCCCACTGTGCTCCGTTTCCGAAGGGATCAATGACGCTAGTTCCTCCGAGCATCTTCCATTGAAATAACGGTAGAACAAAGACAACGTTCCCACCTGACGTCTGTGTTCCAAAGATTGCAATCCGTTTGTTAAGATAAGCGAATCTATTAAACGGCCCTCCCGTTTCTCCACAGAGTCGAGGGTTTTTTTTTATTTAGATATTTTGGACTACTTTTTTTTATATGAATACCTCACAAGAGTCCCAACTGCTCCCAATCGTCTGGAGCCAGTGGGACTATTGCATTCCCAATTAGGGAATGTTGTGAGGCTGAAGGTATTGGGGAGGGGAAGGAGAAGGGGAAGAGGATGTTGGGAAATAGGGAAATAATACTCCTAATCAGAAGTTGCTGCCATACAGAAGGGCGCTCTTGCGATTTGTACAGGGTCAGCAGTTGTGTATCTGCGGGCTCTCTACAATACGCCCAGCTTCTGAGAGGCTAACTTTACTCTGGCTTCGTTGGAGCCCCCATACCTGGGCTGGTCACTTAAGGTTACACCGAGCATTTCAATGGAGGGCTTGTTGGGAAGATTGCTTCCCATTTAAATCCACTTGAAATGGGTTGAGCCTTATTTAGTGACCATTTCTGAATAGCCAGGTGTTTCCTAACCGACCTGTTCTCATCTCCTTCCGCTCCCTGCTTCCTTTAACCTCACAACATTCCTAAAATTGGAGATGGCATAGTCCTAGCGCTCTAATTGGCACAAATTTATGATTCAAGTGTTTTTCTGTTGCGTGCGTCGTTTGTTAGAAATAGGCATAGATCACGACGGAGCTATCAGCGGTTTGCCTTTTACTGCAATTTATTTACAACTAGCTGATGTGTACCCGGCCTTGCTGGGGATTTTTTTTTTAATAAAGTTATGAAGTTGTGTACATAATGCAACATGGCATTTTTTTTTTCATATTATGTTTGAAACGTTATAGCAACCCTTTTACATATTGGATTTCATTCAACTTAATCTCTAAACCTTCCCGGTACTAATAAGAACAAACTGTGCTATTTTCAGCCAAACCGGTCTAGTAATTTTCGAGGAAATCGAGGACACACAGACATACATTCATTTTTATATATAGAGATATATTCAGTGGTGGTTTTCTCCTCTTAAATTTCTCTTGCATTTACATAACATATACAACCTACAGCTTAAATTATCTTGTACATAATTACATAATAACAAACTATACCAAGCATATTTTATATTGCGAATAATCTTTAAATATGTATTGATTTTTTCATAACGTTTTGGGCATATTAAAAATATGTTATTTTATTTTCTGTGTGTTTACCCACATTTTAATATATGTGTATAAAATGTTCCTATCTATAAGAACTGTTAGTCTTAGATCTAATTATATTAAAATAATGGAATAAGAATAGAATTAAAATGAAAGTATATTATGCGAGGGTAGTTTTAAAAGTTTGGTAAAAATAAATTTGTTTTCATCGTTAGCAAGCATGATACATCAGACAAGGTCTGACAATACTTCTGTCAGATGCGATACGTAGTTGGCTTAACTAAGGAAAAACGAGCGGTGTGCCGTCTCAAAACAATTTTATTTGAAGGAGTTAACAGCCACGCAGATCAATGTCGAGTTGGAAGAAGTTTATGGTGACTCTGCACCAGTGTGGAAGATTATTCATTACTGAGTTTAAATATGGCCTTATGAGCACAAACGATGAACCGCGCTCCGGGCGCCCCATTGAAGCCACCACAGAGGAAATCATTGAAAAATGGCATGATATCGTGTTGAAAGATCGCTGAGACCATATCCATAAGATATCATTAGACATCTTTGCTGAATGCAACCATAACATGCCCTATGAAGATTTAGGTTTGAAAATGGGCGCCCCGATTGCTGACTGTTTACAAAAAACGCAATCAAATGGACAGTGTTTATCGATGATTAATCGTAATCCGAACGAATGTTTTTGACGGGTTTTCAATTGTGGATGAGACTTGGATCCATCACTACAAGCCAGAGTCGAAAAACTGTAAAAATTCTGTACTTCACCAGGTTAATCGGTACCAAAAACGCCGAGGTGGTTGCATTGTCAAAAATGATCATGTTGACTATTTTCCTGGGCTGGGACTTATTATTCCAAAGGTATCATCATGATTGTCTATTTCTAAAGAGGCACGATAATCACGGGAGCAGATAATTCCGAATGTTCGATCATTAAGAAGATGAATTGAAGGAAAACGAACCATCTTTGCAACGCAAAAAATTCTCTTCTTACACGACAATAAGCAGGCCCACAGGACCACATTACCTGCTTATTGCATTGACCTGCTTGACCCGTGCGAGTTTTCTTTGCTCCCAAAACTTAAAGATTAGCACGGCGCGGCGGGAAGAAATATCAGATGAATTAAGAGAGAATGAATGCCGTCAACGTCTGTTTTTCAGAGCTTTAAGAAAGCTTTTTTTTCGGTTGCGAAAATGGGAAAGTCGCTGGGCCAAGAGTGTGCCCTCTTAGAGAAAATTTAACATTATATCAGTAAAAGTGGAAGTTTAATTATTAATCGTTTTTTGTCTTCAATTCGTAGAACTCCTTTTAATAACTATTATTTTTTAATTCAATCTAAATCAAATTTATTAATGTTAGAAGAAGTTTAAATTACATGTTCCAGCATACGTATTTAAGGATTAATACAAAATGTTAACGAATCACAAGATACTAATGGTGATTAACTAAATTGATATTTAACAAAAATGTCGCCATAGGAATTTTCCAAGTTATCAAACTCTGAAACATTCCCCCCCAGCCCCGTGCTTCGAACGCAAAATCGATCAAACTTTAAACGCCACCCCGCCTGCGTCAAAGTCTCCGCGCCATACAAGCGTTAAATTGTTCGAACGAATTGCTATGCACAGGCCGCGATAAGTGGGGGTTACTTTGCGTGCCATTAGGTGACTTTGATTCAATGATTGTTTTAATTTTACGCTCAGATCAACAGTGCAAGGAGGGTCGCTGGGTGCTCTCTCAATTCTCCCGGGAATATTAACTTAACTGTTGGGATTGAGCACGAATCATCTACACGAGTGGGATACACTTATTTCATATAAAAACTTCTTTTTTATTACGCCTTATCTTTCCCCTTTTCAACGAAAAATATGTTATTACACACTTCCAGTTCATGTAACAAAAAAATATTGAGGAGAGCAACGATCAAGGTCGCATTTTACTAATAATGTTATTTTAGGTACAGTCGAATCACTATATTTATATGTATATTTTTATTTTATTATTTATTATCGCCCAGATGGACTTTTACATATTTTAACATTATCCATGGTTTTGTGTACAATAGAGAAAGAAAAAAATGTTTTAAGTTAAAAAAATAACGTCATGCATCATAGGTATATAGGTGTAACATATTTATATTATACTTGTATAATAATGTATAAGTGCATGACACGGAAAAGTTAAAAAGGGAAAAGTTGTTAGTTGCAGGTAATAATTTTTTTTATATCTTAAAATAGTACTAGCCTGATCTACATGATACATAGTATACAGGTGCATAATATAATGTAATGTGAGTGCACGACATAGTGACAAAGAGACATGTTTTTTGTATTTTAGATAATGTTAAAAAATTATTTAATTCACCATATGATATTGCATAAAAAATAATATAGTGCACGATACAGAGAAAGAATAAATAGGTACAAGTTTTTGGATTGATCTTAAGAGGAACGGCTGCCCTTCCTGTTTGATACATAACTTAATTTTTAATTTGAGACTAAAATACCCATCCAAACTGAACGGCATATATTTTTTTAATTAAAGTTTTAGTAAATACCTAGTACGTATGAGAAGTATTTTATTTATTTTTGTTTTAAATTATGAAAAAAGGCCATGAAAAAAAATTTCATTATTTTAGAGGCAACTGAGAAAATTATTTGCGGGTTTATTGTAGTTGTTAAAAAAATATCCTATTTACTATGATAACGTAAGTAAAAATGAACATTAAAAAAAAAACCCTTTTTCGGGTCGATATTTTAAATTATTTACCGCAAATTTGTGTTCTAACATAAATTGGTCGTTTTTAATTTAATTTAATGTCAACCATAGTGCTTATTTTAATATATTAAAAAAAATATATTTTATATTTTATTGTATTTTCAAAGTAGACGGGGTAAAACTTTTTTTTATATCACCGTTAAATGCCTGCAAATAATTGTTAAAGGTGCCTCTAAAATTGCTAAAAATCAATTCCTTTAATGGCCTATATTTCATAATGTAAAACAAAAATAAATAAATTACTTCTAATCCGTACTAGATATTTACACTTTTTGATGACAAAAAAGATCATCAGATTAGGTGAGTATTTTAGCCTCAAATTCAAAATTAAATTTTGTATGAAACAGGACGCGCAGCCGTTCCTCTTAAGGGGATAAAAATATACTCATTTTACAATAGCTCCTATGCGATGCTCTTATAATAATAATAATAATAATACTTGGACGATTTATATAGCGCCGTTTTTGTGAAAAATCACCTCAAGGGCGCTGTCCAAATACTACTTGCTAGGGTTTATTTTATTATGTACTTATACAGAAAACATACTTACCTGGTAGGGCACTCCAGATTAAAACTTAATTAAATTACAATGTTTTGGGCTGAGATGGTATGACTTGACTAATGGAACAGGACACATACGAGATATATTAGAAAACACTGAACATTGCATGATATTGAAGTTACTGTCTAAATCCTATTTGTCATTGATATTATATACATAAGAAGGTAATTGACAAAAGAAGAGTAGGTGCTTATTTGAAACATGATTTTATTTGAGATTTTTTTTAATAATAATTATTTACATTTACGAATAATAAAATTATTTGTTTATTAGGTAACTGAACCATTCATGGATATGACTGTCCGAAGAGATGAGTTTTGAGTTTTGATCTGAATTTTGTCGAGTCTTTAATCAATCTTAGATCGTATGGCAGTTTATTCCAGGCTTTAGGGCCTGACACGCTGAAAGCTCGCTCACCAAACTTAGTATCTGGTGTGCGCTTTAGTTCCTTCATCCTCCCGATGGCCGATGCCGTCGCTGATCTAAGAGTTGACTGGCGTGAATTGGAATTTTCTTGGATGCAGAGTTCCGATAGTCGTTGCTAAATAAAATAGTGATCCCATAGTCCCTGTTTAATTATTTTATTTTTTTTTAAGTTTAGTTTTTCGATGTGACTCCACATACGCCTAGAATCGAGGCTCTCCTGCATCTCTTTTCTGACAGAAGACTGACTATAAGGAAGGGAGTAATCTGAGTTAGCTACCTTTAGCACAACATTACTAATATCTCATCATTATGTTACAAATATGACTTTCATTTTAAATTGCCCTTGATCGCGTTACCCCGCGCCCTCTTGAATTATTTCACGGTCAAAGCGACCTAAGCTGTGTTCAGACGATAAGGAGAGTAACCGCGGAAGGGCGGAGAAAGGATATTGCTACATACCAGACCTGTGTAGGTAATTTGATATATTAAACACAAAACATAATACCGTAGAGTGTGAATTTTTCACTCTTTCAGAATTAAATAACATTGATTTTGTTTATATACTTAGTTAGATATTTTTTTAACCTTACTTTTTATTTACTAGCTGAAGTACCCTGCGTTAGCCGGGGTTGTGAATGGCTTGGAGTAAAGTTTTGAGGATGTGGTGTGTTACCCCTACCACTACCCCTACACCACCGCCACCTTACTACTACCCGGATCTGTACCCCCATCCCTATCTTATCCTGAATTCTTCTTTTGAATGTCAAGTGTGCAAAATTTCATCAAGCTCTGAATAAAACTGTAGATTTGTATATCTACAAAACAAATACCGCCCGGGATACAATTCTTTATTATATAGATAGATAGAAGAAACATTGATGTTTTTATTGTGACAAAAATGTATTTATTAGATTAGTGTCAAGAGAAGAGTAGTATGTATTTACTTTATTTATATCTGTTTTATTTTATTGTTCGACTTTGTGATATGAGAGCAAATTTTATGTTCGGTTTTCTAGAACAGTACAGAAATCAAATCATATGCGTTTCGCCCGTCTGTATAAGTTTATTCATCCTTTTATTGTTAGTTTAATAATAAGCTAGGCGGCAGGAACTAGCCTCATTGATCCCTTCGATTGATGATTCGCCCAACATTTGCACACGGTTGTCATTTGTCACATGAGAACGGGTCGCTTCCACGACTCGGTCTTGTGTTCAAAACCTCGGCTGTGGAATGATCTGCCGGCCTCTGTGTTTCCTCCCTTCTACAACATTGGCCTCTTCAAGACCCAGGTTCACTCCTTCCTATCTTCTATATTATCCTCCACACAGCATCCCCAAAGATGGTATAGGCCTTTGAGGGAAATTATTTCCCTCAGGGCCTCCTGTGTGGAGGTATTGTATAAAAAGGCTAAATTACTAGTGTACCATATCTACAATTTGCTTCATTCCGTGGACTAAACAGGTCCACATCCTCTGGCAAGTCTGCCACCAAGAATTTACCACCTGGGACCGGCGTGCATGGGGGGCGGGGGGAGGAGCGGTATGTTGTGAAATTCTCGATATTATCCGAAAATTCCCTCGTTCGCCCTCCCTCTTGCCCTCCCCCCGCCGCGCTCCTTGTTCTTCCAGAAATCCCGACACCACATTAATCCCAAACACTCGTCACACCGTGGGGTGAAACAGCTCTCGTACGACCGGTTTAACGAAATTGTGAAGCTTTTGCTCGAGGGTGTATAAAAAAAAATTGATAATAAAAACATTTATTTGGTATTTTATTATAATTTCTTCAAAATATTGGTATTCACTTTGTGGCGTCATTATTTATAAATGAATTAAAATTTATTTTGCATTCACCACTTTATATATACACAGATATGTTTCGAAAGCGATGCTTTCTCTATCAGGAATATATAGAATACTAAAAATGATAATGTCAAGTATACACAAATGATAAAAATAGAATACAAAAATGTAAGAATACACAAATTATAAACATAAACAGAAATTGATTAAAGTAGGTAAGTAATTAAACAAATAAAAAGTTTATAATTATAAAACATTGAATAACAAATTTATATTCGAAATTAAAATAAATTATTTTAATTATTAATATTAATTTGAAAATAAATTCAATAGATGTTGTTTTAAAAAAAAAGATTATTTATTAAATTTTATTCATTATTTGCGCTTATTTATTTATTTTTTTATTCTATTTCTTTTATTCGTTAAAAATTTAAGTCGTTTTGACATGTTCGGTTCTTGAGTGATGTACGTACAATCAAAATTTCCTTTTCCTTACGCTAGAATCCACCCTGTAGATTTGTGGATATTCGCGCAATGCGCCGGCCGCAGAATGTCGTTAGCAACCAGCCGGGGCGGCAGCAGCCGGCAGGCAGCAGGCAGCGGGCGGCAGCACGCACTGGGGAACTAGGATGGAAGGGCGGCTTCGAGGAATTATTATTACGTAAATATCCGCTGCGATAAATGGGCCGGGGCCTTTTCGCTGCTTTTTCGAACCGCGGACTGGTATTGAAACAAGATGGGAACTGATAAGGCTCATCATTGCCTTGTCGTAGTCAATATGGTCATGGATTGGTTATCAAAGAAATAGTATGACAGTTAGAAATTAAGAATTCCCATCGCTGTCTACAATTTAACTATCACCAGCAGCGAGAGATAGTAATAATAATTACGAAACAGTCGCAACTTTTTAATATTTCTATTTTTGATGCTGACAATTCGTTGTGGAATTCCACTAAAATGATTTATTTATATGGCGATTACGGCCATTTTCGAACTCGTCCAGTCTGAAAGGTTATTTTGCAATAAAAGTGGTGTTATATTTCCGTTTTCGGTATTTAAAAAAAAAGAAGCTTTTTTTTCGTAATTTTTTTTTTATTTTTGAAAATCGAATTAAGCAACAGCACCCGGCGTATTCGACATGAAGTTAGCTGTGTTCCATTTTATGGCTATTCGAGCTTCTCATAACCATAGACGAAGAAATATTTTAATCGTTCAATATAACTTTATTTATTTTGAAATATATACCAAAATATTAAGTGAAAAATACGAATATTCGGTATTACCTGAAAATTGTGTCAAAATTTCGACTAAAAGTTCGCGTTTGGTATCGCAAACGCGAACTTTTTAGGTTAGTTGTTGCTAATAAAATGACTTATCCGCAAGCAGCACTAAATAAAAATAAAATGCATCAGCAGATGGCGCTAAAGACACTGCTTTTCAGACACTAACAAATCATCCCTTTATACGCATTGCTCTCATATGTCCATTTGAACGTATAGAAGAAAGTCAACTTTTGAATTTAAAAAAAACTATTTTACAACCCAATATAATATAATAACCCTAATTTAATAATTCTAATAAACTAGGCAATAATTATTATAATAATTGGATGATTTGCATCTCGCCTTTATTGAGAAAAATGACCTCAAGGGCGCTGTACAAATATTACTTGCTAATGTTTATCTTATATTACAAACAGATACAGAAACACACTCACCTGCTCCTGGCAGGTCACTCCAGATTAACACGTTAAATTATAAAGTTTGCACATGGAAAAAGGTTTTGCACGTACAGGACATGCCATTAGAAACACTGCATATTGCATGATATTGCAGTTACTATTTTATTTTTATTTGTTATTTATATTTATTAGTAGGTTAGTGGCTAAAGAAAAGTTGGTATTTTTTTTAAATATTACGGTTTTTTTCGAATTTAGGACTGGAGATTAAAAAAACGAACGAGGTTTACTGAATTTACCTAAAATAATCCAGGTTTAACTGAAATTTTCGATGATATTTATTTACATTTATAAATATTATAGTATATCGCTTCGCTGTGTAAATTGTATATGCAACTGTACTATGTCGACTTACAACACTAGAAAATTATTTATTTTGCGGTCTGTCAATCTATTATTGAGTATGTTATCATAGCATGGAGCGGTGGTACTTCATCTGCACTAGATCCAATCACAAAGGCACAGAAAACGCTTGTAAAAATCCTTAAGCTACCTGTAATTACAGACTCCAACTCAATCTTACGCTAAAACAATCCTCATTCATCTTAATACAAACGTAAATTCTATGAAAAAAATCTAAACACTCGCATTGCTAAAAATACTAACAAGGGTTTAATCCAAATTCCCGTAACTCTTACTACTTTTAGGCAATGGTATTTTATAGCATAATAAATCTTAATTACAAAAGGCATTCAAACATAATGTAAAAGAATTGGATTAAAAGTAACCAAAGGGCCTTTACCGGTGCACTCACCCATATTCGAAGTTATTGATTTAACAATTTAAGGAACATATTTTATTAGAAGTGTATATTCATAGGTATTATAAAATAATATGCAAAATGACTGCCTCAACACAGGCTAGCCTAGTGAGGGGGGTTATGTGAAACCTTAACTAATAACGATACATTTCTATTCGTTACATATTACCTACTACACAGTATTAATGTCCTAGAGTCTGCAATTCAATTCGTACCACGATGAACATACTGTGTCCTTTTTACGTGTGTTCGAAACTGTTCTGTTTTATCAGCGCGGGGTGCGCGATGTCGAAAATGCAGCAAAAACCCTCGTTAGCTGGTTTTAATATCCTAGTAATAATTACTTTGTTTAAAGCACTGTATTTAATATGTAAATATCATATATATTATAATTCTTCTCTTTGCTAATTAGAATTATTTTCTTGTTTCAGGTAAGTGTTCAACTCTGTCGCACTCGAGGTAATCCAAATCTGGTGAGCTTTCCACTTCAATTACAGTAATCGCTGAAAAATATTGAAAGAACTATAATTAACCGATGACTGAATGTGATCTATTGTGCCTTTGTTTGTTTAACTATTGCACAAGAGTTGGAACTGCCCGAAGCCAGTGGAACTACGGCATTCCCAATTTGAATTATGTGTTGTGAGGGTGAAGCAAGTGGCAATATGTGGTATGCTCGGACTAGCTATCCAGAGGGCTACCATTAATAATTGAAAAGTTGCTTGAAATGGCTCTAGCCGTGTTTGGTGACCAGATAAAATCCCGGGAGTGTTATATGCAATCCACATTGCCTCATTACGTGAAATATGCAAAAAAACTATTGAATCTGTACATAAAAAAACTAAGACTATTATCCTTCAGAGGATAAAACGCTTCACTCCAATCTTACGAGGAATGACTTCAATACTTTAATCTTCTTACTTTGGAAAAAAAAGACAGTCTGCTGACTTAATATGCTTATAAAAAAAATATTCACAACAAGCTCTGAACCTCTCATTGTCTAAGTAGTATTCACATCAAAATTCTCAATAGACTTTATTTTATCTCGAGAAGTTATTTAGCACGTTCCAGAGTGGAAGATACTCTCAGTATCGCCCTGGTGAAAGACCACCATTCAGAATTGAAACGTGTCTTGAAATGGCTTTTAGCCGTGTTTAGCGACCAGATCTGAATAGCCAGGTATTTTCCCCACCTTCCTCTTTCCCTTATCCTTCCCCTCCCCACTACCATCAGTCTCACAACATTCCCCAATTGAGGATGGCATAGTCTCATTGGCTCCAGACGGTTGGGTGCATTTGGGGCTTTTGTGCGGTATTCACATGAAAAAAAAATCTGAATAGCCAGGTACTTTCCCATCTTCCTCTCCCTCTCTTCTCATTACATTCAACCTCACAACATACCCCAATTGGAGATATCATAGTCTCACTGGCTCTAGACAGTTGTGAGCAGCTGGGAATCTTGTGCGGTGGTATAAAAATAAATTCAAATCTTGTCACTAAAAGGGGCGATACTAAGATTATCTACATACCTACTACTATTTAAAAAAAAATGTATTACTATTTTAGTTTTTTAAGTCCGAGCAATACTCTCCGAGCGGAAACTAAACATTTTTCTAAAGGGGATATGTAAATACGGAAGAGAGAGGGAGCGCCCTAATGTAAAAGAAAGCTTAAGGCGTAATCGATCATTTTAAAATATTTAATAAAATACAACATATTTATAGAATAGCAAAAATCTGAAGACTTCTGACTTAAGTAGCATATAATTAAACTCTGTGTATGTTTTCATACCGGTAACATGTCAAATATAACGATTTAAAAAAACATATTTTTCAGAGAAACTTTGTGATTTTTTTCTATTGAGGGAATTTCATATAATTACTTTTTCAACTAGACATCTGAATTATCTTTACAAATAACATGTATTTTTTTAAGTGCCTAAAAATTCAAGTTTTAGGGGGAAGTTAATAATATTGTACATAGAAATTCTGAATGCGGAGGCTCAGGAGAAATGATTTATATAATTTTGCTTATATTATAAACTGGGAACTTTCTCCGTAGTGCCTTATGCGTGTGAGAAACAAATCACGCAAATGAGACCTCGGAGGACCCCCGATTCGTCCCTTACGAACCCTGTTATGCGCCTCACCAGAAAGCTCTATAAATTTCCAGTCTCTTAGTGAAGCCTAAATAAAATCTCTACCCCAAGCACGTGTTCTCGCTGTGCGTCCTCCTTTTAACGGCTCGGGTCACGAATTATTTAAAAACTAGGCTTTCTGAACCGTGTATCATGAAAATGCTTTTTTAATTGAACTTTAAGAACATGTTTTCATTAGATTACGCTTATTTTATAGTTTTTACATTTAAAAAAATTCATATCCACACAAGAGTTCCAACCTAAGTGTATGAAAACTAGTCCTACGGTCCATTTGGTGGATTCCCCAATTTTAACAAACGGATTGCCATCTTCAGAGCACAGGCGTTAGGTGGGAATGCTGTCCTTGTTCTACCGGTTTTTAAATGTAAGATGCTCAGAAGAACTAGCTTCGGCGCCGGTGCATGGTCGGGAAACACGCCAAACGCGCACCCAACATTTGTTCAAATGATTTGTCACATGATAACGGGTCGGTTCTACGACTCCTTCCTGAGTTCGACAGCCCGGCTGTGGAACTATTTGCCTGGCTCTGTGTTTCCTCCCTCCTACAACATGAGTCTCTTCTCCGTTCTCTCCTTAAAAAGAACTTCCACACAGCAACCTCAAGTATAAAATAAAAACTGCCTGCAGCCAGTCGCACATCCCTAATTTGGTGTATGTAACTACCTTACTATGTTGTCTTTTCCCCGGTGTGGTACGCAGAGAGACCGCCGCACAAATCTGTCTGGGCACACGTTTCTATGCTATTTTTTTTTTTTTATATAATGTTAATCAAATTTAATAATGTTATTATTAAGTTTTGCAAGTATTTTTAGTTTTTTTTTTAAAATTATTATTGTGACAGCTGGTTCGGCGTTTATGGCCATTTTCGAACTGCGAAACAGCTGTCACAAAAAAAACTAAGAATACTTGCAGTGCTTAATAATAACATTATTAATTTTGATTTATATTAAATTAGAAAAAAAATTAAATGGAGCTCTACGAAATAAATACAAAAACAATTATATAATTGAAAATACACTTTGTATATACCACTTTACTTAAAATATATAAATATTTCTACATGTTTCGATAGCAATGCTATCATCTTCAGGAATAAATGAATTCTAAAAAATAATTTCAAGTATAGAAAAATGATATAAAATAATACGTTCCGCTTGATGAAAGCAAAATTATTATAAATAAATTACTCAATTCATCAAATATTCTTAAGACCTTATCACAAGATTTATATAATTTATTTAATGTTATTTTAAAACAAAACTATTTTCATTTTGATAATATTATTTTTAAACAAAAGGATGGTTTATCAATGGGGTCTAGTATTTGCCATTTAGTAGCTGATATATTTTTAAACAATTAAGAGAATAAACATTTTAGTAGTTCCGCTTTATTATTAAAATATGTTTATTTTTGGAAAAGATATGTAGATGACGTGTTTTGTATATGGACTGGTAATGAAAGACAACTAAATATTTTCCTAAATTTCCTAAATAAAATCCATAAAAAAATTAAATTTACCATAGAAATAGGACAAAATTTTAACATAAACTTATTAGACTTAAATATTTCTATTGTTAATAATAAATTTGAATTTAATATATATCGTAAGGATACTTATACAGACGTTGTTATACATAATACTTCTAATCATCCATTTTCTCAAAAATTATCAGCTTTTCATTCTATGCTTAGTAGATTAGTTAATATACCACTATCAAATAATAATTTTAACAAAGAATTAAATATAATTAAACAGATTGCAATAAATAATGGTTATAGTACTAAATTAATAAACAATATGTTAAACAAAAAGCTTAATTTTTTTTATTAAATCTTATGTATATCCACAAATAACTGATGTTAATAAACAATGGAGAAAAATATTATTTTTAATATTTTAGAAACCAATCATTCGTTTGATATAAATAAAGGTTCAAAAGTTTTACATACAAATACAACTGATTTACAATTAGATAAATTTGAAATTTTAGAAATAAGAAAAAGTGTTAATAGCGAATTAAATTTAATAAATAATCAAATATTTTTTTTAAATCTCTTAAATTTATTTTCATATTAATATTCATAATAATAATTTTTATTTTATTTCTAATTTAAATATATTATTCAATTTTTATAATTATTTCTTCATTAACATTTTTGATCTGTTACTTACCTACTTTAATTAATTTTTGTTTATGGTCATATTTTGTATATTCTTAATTAATGTTTTAAATTTTTTATCATTTTTCTATACTTGAAATTATTTTTTAGTATTCATTTATTCCTGAAGATGATAGCATTGCTATCGAAACATGTAGAAATATTTATATATTTTAAGTAAAGTGGTATATACAAAGTGTATTTTCAATTATATAATTAATAATGATGCAACAAAGTTATCAATCATTTGAAGAAATTACAAAAACAATTAATTTCTATGCTTAAATCGTGTTCATATATCTTCCCATATGTACATACGTGTCTTGACATAACTTTTTTTATTTTTTTTATTATTTTCGTAGTTTTACGAAAAATACCATAAATAATAAAAAAAATACATTCAATTATGATTGTGATATATGATGGATTTATTTCACTGCATGGATAGTAAGTACAAGAAGGCTATACTATCATTTCGTTTCAATCAATATTAATATAACTTAAATTTACTATATGTTTTATATGTACGCATATCTTTTACGTTTATATCCTTCATGAACTTTTATTCTTTATATACTCTCTGATGTCATTGTACGACCTAATGCCACATTTAATAGTTACCTTTTTTATTATTTTGTTTGCAGTTAACTGTGACATGTAATTATTGTATATTTATACCGTAGATACGAGTATTAAGTAAAATATTAATATCTCTAAAGAAATGGGAACCGAAATTAATATAAGTACATAATATGAGTAATTGAATATGTATTATTTCAATAATGTAACATCAAGAAAGTATGTAATATGTTATGGAATTTTTTACTTTAGAGTTTAACCCGTTGGAGGGCGGCCCAGCGCCATCGCGCTGCAAGCTTTAGTTCCGTAAATTTTAACGCAGCGCTATAGAGCTGCAATTTTTGTTGTGCTTTTTGTCGTCCTCGGGAGAGCACTTGTTCAATTTGAGCATGGTATATTGCGGTTGGCGCGTGTCTTGATAACTGTGTTTGTTGTTTATCATTGTAAAATAAATACTCGTACACCCTAAACTGAATCGATATTTTTCACCATGTCGGAAATTAGTTCTATTGCGGATGATCGTAGTGTATCAAATGACAGCTGCACTACGGACGATGAGACCTTTGTTCCCATAAATGAAGACTGACGACGGAAGTGATATTATTGTACATCGCAATAAAAGATTGCGGATAGAAAGTGAATATTCGGATATATTTTCAAAAACACAATTGTGAAGTGAAATAATCTTAAATTCTTTAATATTTTTTGTAGATTTAAATGTGTTGTTTTATTAATTAGAACTATAATATTCGAAAATTTCATTCTTTCCTTGTATAATTTTAAAAAAAAAATCATTAAAATTGATTGATATTTGTCTAAGTTATTGCATTTTTATTGAATACCATACGTTTTTATTTGAAAACGGAGAATATCTGTAGCAATTTAAATATGTCATATACTTGCAAAATAAGCATATCACTAAAACGGTTAAGTAAGCAGTATTGTATTTAAGTGAAACAGATAGAAATAACAAACACTTTATAGAAGTAATGTTTCAACATTGCGATCAGTCGACCATAATTTATTTGACTTCTTTTACATGGAGTGTTATTTTATTTGACGTTTGAATTTCTTTTGGTAAAAGTTTGAATGTGCGAGGACCAATAAAACTGCTGTGTTTTTGCATTAATTAAGTATTACTTTGAGCACAATAAAACACGCCATTTTCCTTATTTGATTTTCGTTCTTTGAGAAATAATTTTTTGGTTTTAGGGATATATTTCAGAGTTGATGGAATAAATAATTTGCGGATATTCAATCGTTTGTATTCTTAGTACTTTATCGTGCCATGTATTCCTTCGGCGTATATTGGTGTATAATAATAATTATTAGACTTATAATTGGATGATTTGTATAGCACCGTTTTTGTGGAAAATCACCTCAAGGGCGCTGTGTAAGCAATGGCGGCTCGTGACATTCTCGTTTGTTAGAGCGCTAATATTGAAAAAAAAATGACATTGTTGATGTTGTATGCGAAAATGTTTTTTTTTTAATTTCAAAAATATGATTTTATGTATGAAGATATCAGGATTCTTTCAGTGCGCTGAAAAATCTTCTTACGAAAAATCAATATTTTGAAAAAAAAATCGTTCAATTTTACCACCCTAGTACACTTAAATGTCACGAGCCGCCACTGCTTGTAAGGCAAAAGTAAATGGGGAGGGAGAAAAACATAGAATATTTATTTTTTGCGCTAGGTAACTGTTTTGTCTTCAACACTTTTTCCAATACAATCGCCTAAATAAGGCGAAACAGTTGTCACGCGTATAAATAAACATTCTTAGTATGACCTAAAAGGCATGTATGTTTCAAAGTAATGCCTTTAATTTTATGTAAAGTGAGTTCTGGTGTTCCCTCTTTCTAAAACACATGTCTGACCTTGAGAGAAAGGGAGATAGAACGGGTATTATGAGGACCGTCATTTGGTTCCCAATACGGAACAACTAGAATCGGCAGGTTAATAAATTACTTAATAATAGGGTTTTACAAAATAATAACAAAATCAGTGGATATGTACAAAAGGTTACGAATTAAATTAGCTTCCCTTTGCGTTCGTTGGCAATTATTCAAATTTGGAACAAAAATGTTCTCACTTTTCAGTCAAAAGGCAATTTACCTGTGAAGAATAATTTTTATTGTTTATTATTTAATTTTTTGATGCGTGTTTTGATCGTGTTAATTTTTTGGGTGAACACAAAACCTTGGAACGTGGGATGGGTGAAATATTAGGTTGGTATCTATGATTATAGGCATGATATGAAGATGTAATTGTTGTAGCCTAATTTCTAAACATTCATTTCTATGATCGATAGAACGACGACCTGGGGGTTGCGGGTTCAAATTACGCCTTGCGCAAATAATTTAAAAATTAATTGACTTGTCCCGAAAATCTTCAAACCACTAAAAAAAAGGTTCTGTATTGACACCATTAAGCAGTTGTTGGAGATGTGTGGTCGCGATCCAGCGGTGATTGTCAATAAAATTGTGACTGGAGATGGAACCTGGGTCCATTTCTATGATCATGAATCAAAACAACAATTCAATGGCATTGGCCAACCTCCCAATAAATGTATTTTCCAAAATGGGCTGGAGTGATCATTATTTTGGGATTCGCAAGGAATTGATTACACAAGATAAAAATATACCAATTTAACGGCAGACTACTCCGCCGATATATTATTTTGTTTAAAAGATTCCATAAAATGCTCCTAGCGCGACATTGAAGGCTGATCAAAGGTTTCCTCCTTCAGGACAACTCTCCCGTTTACAAGGCGCTGAAACCGATGGCTGTTGTAAATGCATGCGGCTTCCGGGAATTTCATCATCCAACTTTTAGTCCTGATCTGGCTCCAAGTGCTAATTTTTAATTTGTCAACGAAAGCAATCATTTTGTGGCTTGACATTGTACTTGAATGAAAAAGTTCTTTGTCTACAACCACTTTATTGAATTTATACATATGTCGACCGGTTTCGGTTAGTCATAGCCGTCCTCAGAACCGTAATCATATAAACTAACTTAAAATACCGAGATATATTAAGATAAAGAAACGACAGTATTAGAGTAGGACAAAACATGAGATAGGTGGCGGTAGAGGGGTAGGTAATGAGAAGGGTCGGGGTTACATGGGAAGAAAGGGAACAACTTTTTTACATAATATTTTTACATTACACATTAGATTTACTTTTCACGTCCTCATTGCACTCATATTGATGCATACATAGATCGATAGATTGATGACTAGGACGAAGGTATTTTTCGATTGAATAATCGCGTCTGTCAAGGGTCTCTCCTCAATATTAGGTTGGCAGACGGAAGTATTCGTGAACACAGAACCCTTACCTACATTCTGGCATTTGTTTCATTCAGGTGACGGATGGGTTATCTCATCGCCTCTGGAGGTGACCTTTCAGGTCATCTGTCAGGTACTTGTGCATATGCAAAAATTGGCAGACGGCATTTTTTTATCATGACTAATTTTAGTGATCCATTTCCAGGACTCCTCCTGAATATAATTCTGACAGACGATGTTTTTTTTAACTAATCTTAATCGGTGTTAACGCCCAGTACTCATTTGGTGGAGGCGACGTATTGTTTAGGTTATTTGACTGTCATCGCTTGGACTATTACTTACTTTCACTCCTGTATTTCTATTAATATAATCTCAAAAATAGGTTTTTAAGGTACCTAAACTTCCGCTCTTTTAGATCTCATGTTAGCAATGAAGACTCCGCAGTTTTCTAATTTACAGACACTGATTTGCCGAAGAAATATAGCGGATTCCATAATGTTATTTAACATAATGCACTCAACTTAGTTGATAGGTCTGATCTTCTCGAACGCCTATTATTTCATATCCCAAATCGCAACAGCACAGTCACTTACTTTTTTATATCCCTCATTGTAAAGCCAATTCCAAACAAAACTCTTTTATCTGCAGATCTACATAGTCATTCAGCTTAAATTATTACCACATTGACATTTTTAACTCAACTGTACGTGATATTAAATTAAAATTCATTACACTACCGCTCTTAAACTAGATAACTTAAACCACCTTTCCATCTACTCTAGTCCTTTGTACCTTTATCCCACTCCTATGTTCCCCTCCACCCTCCCCTCCACCGACTGGCATAGTTAAGCTAACTGATGTAAAACTGTATATTGTCACACTTTACTGATAGTATTTATCATCAGCAGTGGAAAATTTATAATTGGCATGGTGTATTGTTATATGTTTATATATATAAATTATAGATTTGCTGTTAATTTTCCCGAAATAAATTAAATTTTAAGTATGATTAATATTAATTAAGCGTTCGGTAAATTCCTAAAACCAATACAACATCTAACGTCTTATTTTACCCTAATGTTTACGTTTCTCCTAGTTACACCTATATAAATTCAAAAATTTTAATTACCGAATTTGAAGAAACACTTTCATGGAAAAAAAAATAAGATGATTCGTTGAAGGAAGCAATTTTTGAACATTTTTCGGGTAAAGATAAAAAATGTTTTGAGGGTATGGATATATCATTGAAACACTGTAAAAAGTATAGTGACATTAAACAAGACTAGCAGATTAAAATCCACTGCCGCGAGTTTTTGCTGCAATTTTTACATCGTTCACCCCGCGCTGATAAAACAGTTTTGAACACACGTAAAAAGGACACAGTATGTTGATCGTGGTACGAATTGAATTTCAAACTCTTTTGCATGTAAGGGGAAATTACCATTTCTACTATTCGCGTCTACACGGTGATTAACATAGGACTCTAGTACATTGATACTGTAAAATTATTTTAAATAAAAAATAATAGTTTCCTTCCTCCCCCTCCTTCTGATTCCGCCAACTTGATCTCCCCTCGTAGATTATGCCCATCACTATTAAAATACCTGCATCCATGTCCGTGCTAGTGCAGCGCGGTCCATCGGGTCCAATATCTTAGTCTGCATTGCCCGTGCCCACTCCCATTCCTCCTCCACATCCCCCACACCCCTCTCCCCGTGGACTGGGTCTCTCGGAGTCATAATAAATTATTTGCTATTTCGCGATTAAGCGCTGGCGACCGTCTGATGCTGGTCCAGCGGGTAGTGTCACCCGCAAAATTATTTTCCCAAGCAAAAGTTTTGTAAAAATGTTGAATGTTCTTACCGTAGGGTTGAGGCTTGAGGTCTACCTGCATACAGTTCAAAATTATGTTTTCAATTTAAACTGTACCTATACAAAAAATATATGTATGTTCATTGCCGAGCTGTTGATCACGATAGCGAGTTGTAAAAACGGCACGTTGGACCATTGATCTGTCGGCTGTACACAAGTCCTTCAATGCACATACCATTGAAGTACTGGTAGCATTTCCATTTGACTTCTATTTTTTTTTCCAATTTCCGTTAAGATAGGAGAATCTATCAAACGAGTTGCCTGTTTTTGAATAGAGTAAAGAGTTTTTTTTTTTAAGTTCATAAGTCTTATTATTTCCTCTAAACATTAGCGTAGAGGAAATAAAATCCCAAAATATATAAATATTCTGTGATTTCAAATTCTTACGGCTAGTCGTGCTCCGCTTCCGCCTCCTCTAACCAACGTTTCGGACAGCTTTACAGTGTCCATTACTAGAGCAGATAAGTATAATTTTTATACGGAAACTTCACTAGTTTATGCGACCCAGTAAACATACAATATGTAAAAAACGTGTTTGTTTTCGCGAATAAAGTAATATAAAAAGTGAAAATGATTTAAAACACCGTATGTTCTTTAAATTAATAATAATACTTGATAATCCGCAAAATTAAAGGGCATGTAAAATCGAACTTCTGGTAATTTCGTGTTCATGAAAATGAATTCTTAAAATTTTTGAGTAATGAAATGTTAAGTAAACTATCTACTCAAAATTTTAAACATTCAATTCTTTTATGGAAAATCATTGACATGAAAATAAATACTCAACATTTTATGCATTTAAAACTTTAATAGAAAATCATTGTTGTGAAAATAAATACTTAACTTTTATATATTTAAAACTTTAATAGAAAATCATTGTTGTGAAAATAAATACTTAACTTTTATATATTTAAAACTTTAATAGAAAATCATTGTTGTGAAAATAAATACTTAACTTTTATATATTTAAAAATAAATCAGAAAATTTACAGTATTTCCATTTAACGTTGCGAATTTGAGCACACATTTGTGATAACGCCCTTGAGGTGATTTTTCACAAAAACGGCGCTATACAAATCATCCAACTATTATTGTTATTATTATTAACTTAAGATTAAGTATCTTTTTCTTTTTGTTCGTTTACCATTGTGAATTCTCTCGGAAGAAAATTCTTCCCGCTATAGTTCATGTCCACACAAACTCGCTGCATAAATAAAGTTTCATCTCTTTGAGACGAAAATAATAAAAATATGTCACGTCTTGTTTTATTGCCATGAATTTTTACCCTGCCCCTTTATTATTCTATGTAAATATGCACGCTTTAGGGCGTCACGCGGTGTCGATAGAGGCGTGTTTGTCGTGAAATACACCACAATCTGCCCCAAAAGTGACCTCATATCAAATTGTCGTAATGCATGGTAGATAGTATACAAACTAGACTAGTGACGTCATCTTTACGTGGGTTGATTTTAAACACCATATACAAGGAATTAAAAATAAAATCACCCCCTTCCCTGGCATCTCTATCTGATTATCATATCTGTTACCAAATAATTTAAAAACAGCATTATATTATAGCCTAGTTCAATCACATTTAAACTACTTAATTGAAATCTGGAAAAACACGTATGAAACACACATAAATGAATTACGTGCTATATAAAACAAAGTAATCAAAAAGCTATTTATCTCTTTAATTCTAGAACATCCACTAAAAACTTATAAAACAAAACTGTTAACTATAAGAAACCTATACGAGTATACTTAATATATAAAATACATAATTAACTCATAAATACAAACACAGTATTCATTAAATCGACACAAGTACACTCACACTTTACACCATATGTTCCCAAAGTGGTCCGTACGGACTCCTGGGGGTCAATATAGATTTGCAGGGGGTAAAAAAAGAGGGTCCATGAGATGTATATGGAGGTCTTGCAAAACGTTGTTATTTATTTCTATTGTATCGGTGAATTTCGAGCCTGTACATTTATTTAGGTTATTTTCCTATTGTTTATATATGTTTTGTTTTTTGTTTCTTCTATATTATCGTTTACATATTTGCCCTGAAAACTTTGTTAAACTTAATATTATGTAGCAAAAAATAGCAGTCCCAAAATTAGTTGAATTGATAACTCAACATTGTTGTACGTCTTTAAAGAAAATCGCAAAAAACTCTCAAACGGTGAGTTCCGACGTTATGAAATAATCACACCCTTTTCTGTACTAATGTAATATCAAACCGATGCAACTAATTTCAGCTCGCAAACATATTCCCATAATGAGTTATGAAGCTTTGAAACGTGCATTTGAAATTTAAACAGCATTGAAATAAAACGCGGTTTCTTTTTTTGCCCACCAGAGAAAGTGTTAAAGTGTTAGCAAAAGGGTGTTAAAATTTACAAAGATGAATTATTATTTACTGGTGAAACCGGGCAGTAAACTAGTAAAACATGCATAAGAAAAGATTAAAGGGAAGTGTTATTTTAGCATCGGTAATAAAATAACGCTTGCCGTTTGAGTGCAACCCCTCTGATGCTAAATATGTCGATAACCAAAGCAATTCGATCAACTACCGGACTACTACCCCAATGCTCTCCCCGCCGTCATTAAAATAACCGTCTAAAATGGACTCTCTTGAAAGATCCATATAATATGGACTTCCAAATTTTACTCTATGAACATTTTTGCATGGAGTAAAGCATGCACAATCTTTTTAGTCTGATGGCCAATCAACCATTTTCATTTTTTTACAATTGTGGAATTCCATTTTAATATGATTTTTTAATTAAAAAACCTTTGTAACTATCTTCCATTTATTTATTTTCGACCAGGCCGGTTTCATCCTATCACGGGCATCTTCAGACTGGTACAATTAAAATTAAATCTATGGTATATATATAGGGTCCGCCATCTAAAGTTTTTTTTTTCAACTAGTGCTTATTTCGTGAATGGTAACACTTAGCTCATGTCTGATTTGACAGATAATTAGTTTTATCCTTCCGCTGAGCGAATATGGTTGTGTATACGCTTGAACAACGCTGGGAAATATTGCGACATTACTTTGAAAATCATGGTAATGTTGCAGAATGTGTGCGAAAATTGCGTACGGTTTTTGGAAGAAGAGAAGCACCGTCAGCTCCGTATGTTCGTTATCTTGTGAAAAAAGTGAAAGAAACTGGCATCCTCATCGATAAACCAAAGCGTGAAAAGCCAAAAACAGTGCGTACACCCGAGAATATCGATGCTGTGGCAGAAAGTGTGCGTGAAGCGCCATCAACATCAATTCACCGTCGTTCTCAACAATTGAACATTTCGGAGACATCATTGAGACGAATTTTGCATAAAGACCTTGGTATGACGCCATACAAAGTCCAATTGGTTCAGGAGTTGAAGCCAACTGACCATCCAATGCGTTTTCGCTTCGCTGAGTGGGCCTGCGATCGACTTACAGAAGATGCCGATTTTGCCAAAAAAATCATCTTTTCGGATGAAGCTCATTTTGATCTTGGCGGGTATGTAAACAAGCAAAATTGTCGTATTTGGGGCACAGAAAACCCGCACGCATACATTGAAAAGCCGGTACACCCAAAACGAGTCACTGTTTGGTGCGGATTTTGGTCCAGAGGCATAATTGGGCCATTTTTCTTTGAAAATGAGCAAGGAGTGGCCGTTACAGTCAAAGGCGATCGTTATCGGGCCATGTTGAACGAATTTTTGTTCACAAAAATTGAAGAGGAGGATATTGGCAACATTTGGTTTCAACAGGACGGCGCTACGTGCCACACAGCCGAAGCTACACTCGATGTTTTGCGCCCTGTTTTTGAAGATCGCATTATCAGCCGCAGAGCTGATGTCGTTTGGCCACCTCGGAGCTGCGATTTGACACCGTTGGACTATTATTTGTGGGGTGCCCTCAAAGATAAATGTTACGCCGACAAGCCAGAGACAATTGACGCTTTAAAGGACAATATTCGTGAAGCCATTGGTGAAATACAGCTGCACACAATCGATAATGTGCTTAAAAATTGGACCGATCGTGTAGGCTACTGCATGGCCAGCCGAGGCAGCCATTTGAATGAAATTATTTTCCATTATTAACCGGAAGGATTGTACTTATAAATAAAAAAAGAAATTTGAGAAAATATTCAGTAGTTTTTTTTTATAGCATTTTCAAAAAAAAAAGTTATTTGGCGGACCCTTTATATAGCATCTATGTCAGGAGTGAGTCCCATTGGTCTTTAAATATATCTATTAACGTGAAAATAAATTGAAGAGATTGCTAAGAGCTATTTAAAAGTGGCATTTGATTATTAATAATATTTAATAGACTATTGACGCTTTTTCTAATTTCGAAAATTTGTAATTTACCTAATTGTAAACCAGTTCGTATTCGTATTTAAAAATTTTAAACCTTCATTTAAGTCAAAAGAATGATTTGTTTCTAAAATATTGTTGGCAAATTCAGAACATTTTTTTTTGTAAATTATTATTTATTTGATTCCGAAACATGTCGATATTTACATATTAAATAGTGGTTTATACAAAACATATCTTATTCATTTTAATAACGTATTCATTTATTCTTTCTTAAAACTATACAATAAAAGCAAAACATAAGTCACTTATTTGACTAGGGCAGTCGCGTCCATTCTCATGTTTCATCATACTCCCCAACAATGCACACCGTTTTTTTCGTTCAGAATATGATCTAAAGTGAAAACTGGAGTTCTCTATTTATAAAACACGTATCTGATCTTAAGAGAAAAGGAGAGATAACGTGTATTATGAGGACCGTCATTTGGTTCCCGATACGGAACGACTAGAATCAAAGGGTTTTATTGTTTCGATTGGGGAATCGTCCCAAGTCGGTACCCATTGCGTCATTGCGTCATTGCGTCATTGGGTCTATGGCATCCCCAATTTGGGTAGGTATATCTACTGTTGTGATACTGAAGATAGTGGGGAAAGAAATGATATGATTGAGAAATACCTGGTTATTCAGATCTGGTCACTATTTATATTGAGACTAACTTTATAAAGAAATGACCTATAAAGAAAAACATATAAATTCATCGCCGGCAACGCGGATGTATATTATCTTTTTCCTATGTTAATGCACTTACAGTAGATTACTTTTAAAGAGATTCTTGCTTGTGTAGTGGTATACTGTATCGTGGGACTACTGCGTGGACAAGTGGAGTCTGCCACCGGGTGTTCCAAAATACTTCTAACCAATTTGAAACACTATCGGTGTGCGCAAATACATTCAAACGTGCGCTCTTTAAAATTATTTGCCCGCATCGCACTAGACAATGTTTGTTCTGAGACGAGTATTTGAATACCTCCACAAAAGTACTTATCAGTGTTTTAAATTTCAGTGTGATGGGATAATCTAGTCTGTTTTATATCATAGTCCCCACTTCTTCAAGCTTCTTATAAATGGTGTCACTTAATTTAAAAGGAAAACATGTTATATATGTATTAAACCCGCTCTTTATTTCCACATTGTTTAAACTAGTTTGCAAGTCGGGCCGGGCCGGGAGGCCGGGGGCCGGGGGCCGGGGGACGCCTAGCTACCGTCTAGAACAGGTACTGCTAGTCTGTCCCATTAAATATTAACCCCGCAATTCTTCTGGGAGGTGAAGGGGTGGGGGATTGAAATATTCTTACATGCCGAATGTTTTTACTTGTTCATCCACGGTACAGGGGCTTCGTCAATCGCTGAAGCGTTCACAATACACTACTTTAAAAAGGATACTTGAAAAACTTGAAATGTTTTATTTCTTAACACGATAGTCCCCCTCACAGCATCCCTAAAGATGAAATAGTTAATATTTATAAAATGCATCCCAATCGTCATATATTGACGGTCTCCGTGGTTGGGTGGTTACGATCCTCTGCTACGAATCCGGATGTCGCGGGTTCAAATCCCGCGTATGCAACAAATTACATTTGATTAATTTTTGTTTTTTCACAATTTATTCATTAAAAATTATTTTCCGTATATTTGCGCCACTTTCCAGAGTGGTAGATATTTTCAGACTCGCCCTGGTGAAAGACCACCATTCAGAATCGAAACGTTGCTTGAAATGGCTTTATCCATGTTTGGTGACCAGATCTGAATAGCCAGATATTTCTCCACCTTCCTCTTCCTCATATCCTTCACCTTCATACTATCTTAGAGCCTCATATCGTACCCCAATTGAGGATGCCATAGACTCACTGGTTTTATATAGTTGGGAGCAGCAGGGACTTTTGGGTACTCACATAAATAAAAAAATGTATGAAAATATAGTCGATGTGTGTGATGTAGCGATGGGTCATGGCTTATTTTGTTAAGAGCGGGAGTCACGGTACCAGCTCAACGTTTTCCTACGACTCAATTGTACTACGGCTCATTTGAGAGCCTGCACATATTAAGCGCCTACTCCCAGTTCTTGAGCTCATACCCCAAATCATATGACTCCCAGCTCATACGGCTCCCAGCGTATAGGTGTAGGTACAAAACGTCCAGATGCCAGACTGTCAGGCGCCGTTCACTTATTATACAGTGGCATACACACGAGTAAATGCGGTAATTATTCTTACCCATACACGCAAATGTGTGAACCCTTCAAAACAACTGCTTTAATATGTGTCATGGCTCCAAATATTAATTGAAAGTCCCACGGTCGTGGGCATAATTTAGCCTTAGAAATTAAACACTTATGCGATGATTTTGTATAAACAAATTATAACAAAGGACCTTACGTAAGAATACTAATCGAAAATCGGAGATATGTTTATCTTTTTAGACAAATAAACAATCTTTCTTTAGTGGTTTAAAGGTTTGTCAAAGAGAGTCACAGCTCAATTGAACCGTGGTACTGTTTACCAGGAGTCAATACGTTCACGGCTCATCAAAATGAGCCGGCACAAATGAACGACTCGTTCATGAAAGGCTCATCGCCACTATGGTGGAATTTTAATTTTTCCTTAAGGCCTTTTTGGTTTAATGAATGTATTTAAAAATAGTATGTGGTAGTTTTTTCGGTTTTTCGTAAATCTACCCTCTTTATTTCCATATTTTTTCCATATTTATATATTTTCGTATTTCCACCCTAAAAACATTCTAGCTTTTGAAGTGACTGAATTATGAAGTAAATGTGATTACATAGATGCGAAATGAGGCACATTCGTCTACTTAACAGATTTTAATCGACTTACCAAACACTCTGTAAATTATATAACCGATTCGCTTTGTTTCTGCAAATTAACTAAACTCACCCCAAATGCTTCATAAAATAACACACCTTATCTCCATCTCCTACCGGGTATTTCTGTCTTACCTAATAGAATATTGATCTAAACCCGAATACATTGATTCTATGACCTGGCAGAATAACCGCCTTGTTTCTTAGAGAAAGCTGCCTTTCTCACCTGTGTTTCTACCCTGTTTTTTTTCTGAACTCCTTCGCTATTATCATTTTTTCCACCGAATTTGAGTGACAGTCTAAATAAAAAAATAAATAATAAATAAAAGGAACCATTCAGAGGAATAAATAATCGGGGTGACACCTTCCACCGGGGCTTCATTTGCGTGGGGGCATTTTGGCGGGTAGCATGATCCTCTTGGCACCGGGTCCGGGTGAGACGGGTCGCATGAATAAATAATTTCCACATCTTCCGGTGATAGTAATGGGAAAACTTTTCCGTCTACTAAAAATGCGAAGATGTTGAAGAGATGCTAAGGGCAGCTGTGGGACTTAGCTGTAACTCTGGTGAGACGTTAGAGCAGTGGCGGAACTTCAAATAGCTGCTCCCTCGCTAATGATAATATTGGCCCTGGTAAATCCTGTCATTTTTACCGAAACGGATCTATTTCTATTGTTGAATCTGTCAATTCATGGTGGAATTCCATTTAAAAAAAATGACTTTTTCACTTATTTATTTTCAACCGATGTACGAGTATGATCGTGTGAAAAATATTGAGATTCGTAGAGAATGCAAGGCTGGTGAGTAATGAGTAAGATTAATAAAGGGACGCATAGATGGTTTGGGCATGTAGAGCGAATGAACGAAGAAAGGCGTGTAAGAAGAATATGTGACGCGAATGTGAATGGAAGAAGCCGGGGACTCCCGAGGAAGACATGGCACGATCAAGTGAATCAAGTGCTTGAGTCGGGCCATGTCAGAAGTCGGGATAATAGAAGAGGATGTATGAATGTGAATGAATCACGAAGTCTATGCCAAGATCGAGTTGTTTGGACTGGCACAATTAAAACTAAATCTATGTTATATATAGCATCGATGTCAGGAGTGAGTCCCCTTGCTTTCTAAAGTTACAAAGGTTTTTTTATTAAAAAAAATTATTTAGAAATGGAATCATTTACAAGCCGTTTTAACCAAGCTAATCTGACCCAACTTATCCACTTCCGACTTTTACATATTTTTTAATGGAAATACGGCACCAGAAGTCCCAACTGCTCCGGGCTGCCCGGATGCAGTGTAACTATGGCATCCCCAGTTGGGGTATGTTGCGAGGATTACATGAGTGGGGAGAGGAAGGAGATGGGGAAGAGAAACGTTTAATTAAAAATAACAAATATATTGGAAACTAATGATTCTTTCGATATAAAGGTTTAAAAATTTACTTACAAATACAACCGGTTTACAATTACACAAATTTGAAATTTTAGGATTCAGAAAAAGCGGTAATTGTGAAATAAATTTAATAAATATTCAAATATTTAAAAAAAATAGCTTTCTCTTGAATTAATTTTCATATCAATATTAATAATAAAAAATTATTTATTTTTTAATTTCTTAAATAAATTTGTTTTTAAATTTTTTATAATAATTTTTTATTAACATTTTTGATTAATTACTTTGTCTATTCTTAGATCATTGTGTTATATGTTTATCATTTGTCTGTACCTGACATTATTTTTTTTAGTATTCTGTAGTATTCCTGATGAGGAAAGCTTCGCTTTCGAAACATGTTGATATGTATATATTATAAAGTGATGATTACAATGTAATTTTTAATTAATTCATTAACAAATTTTGTGAAGCAACCACCAAAAACTTTAGAAAACCCACACAACGACAATGCTATATTGTGCTCCAACATATTAACAATATATTTGAGGCAAATATTGGAGGTAAAAACGCAATGCATTGCATCTATTAAATTATATGATCTAGTTGTAAAAAATACTTAAACGTTAAAAAAATGTATTCATCCTGAAAAAAAACGTATCAAAACTGAACAGTCAATAAGTAAATTAATTAAAAAATATACTTAGAATTCATCACTTTATAAATATACGTTGATATCTACATGTTTCGAATGCGATGCTTTCATCGTCAGGAATATATGAATACAAATTATTAAATATTTCAAATATTTGTATTCATATATTCCTGACGACGAAAGCATCGCTTTCGAAACACGTAGATATCAATGTTTATTTATAAAGTGGTGAATACTAAGTATATTACATTCATTCGTTTATTAATAATGACTCCGCAAAGTGAACTCCAATCGTTTGAAGAAATTATCGTTATTAAATATATTGAACTATTTGTATTAGATAATTAGAAAATATTATTTTATATACGATTTATTGTTATTATTCATGTATTTACTTTTTTAATTTTTGTCGAAATATTTTTCAGTAAGATTCTTACGAAATATTTGTGTTTTTCTTTTCTTTCACTTTATATGTATTTTTCGTAACTTAACCTTAACTGTAAATTTAGCGTAAGGTCTTGAATAACAAGCTCCCGTTAGATAAACTACTAAAAGTATTTTTTCTAACTACTAAAACTAGTTTATCGGGACTTTTTGCCTTATAATGTTGTAAAATCTCTTAAAAATATATAAATAGAAAATTCATTATTTGTTCATGTATGTATCAGAAAAACCCCAGATTTTTGGTTCGACCGGTACTCGAACTCGGGATTGGGACACTCCTCGCGCACGATCTACCAATTGATTTATCCCAGCAACATTCGTACCTGCCATATTTCTCCTCTGTATTGTTTTACCATCTTTATATATTGTGAATTTTTATACTGGTTATTTACCGAAATGTATCTGTGATAATCCGTGATCGGTAGGTTTGGTCAAAATGTTAATAATAATAATAATAATAATAATTGGATTACTTCTATAGCGCCGTTTTCGTGGGAAAATCACCTCAAGGGCGCTTTACAATTAATTAAATAACATATACAACCAATACCTTAAAGCTAAACTTTATTACTAATGGCTTATAAGTAAGACTTATGGCTAGGGACTAACTACTGAGACTTATAATTAGTGACATACATCTATGGCTTATAGGTAGTCACTTACCAACTAAAAGTTATAGTTAGTGACAATTTAAACTTTAGTAGGCATAACTAGAATAAAAACCTAACACACATATGAACCTAGTACATATTTAAAACTAATACATATCTATGACCAAGTGCATATTTTGTATACAATACTGCAAAATGACGTACAACTATGGCTTAAAACTAAAGTCTTACAACTAACATACCTATTTATAATAATATAAATACCTGTATGATTATTGCTCGTGCTGTCAGTGGTAAAGCACACAAAAGTGTAATAATTTTTATTGAAATTAAAGAAGGTAGTCTGGGCGGTAGAAGGTAAATAGGAATATAAGTAATTCTCTTGGACTGAGTACTCGAAAACACCATTAGACCAATGGGGTCGTTATTCTGGAAACGATAATTTAAAAAGATGAGTCTTCAGTTTTGCTCTGAATTCAGTAGAGCTGTCGTTTTTTCTCAAATGTGAAGAGAGTTTGTTGCAGGCTGTTGGGCCTGCCACCGCAAACGCTCGGTCTCCGAAATTTGTATTGGGATTGCGTTTAGGTACTGAGAGTCTTCCTATGGCCCTTGAAGACGCTGATCGAAGAGATGATTGCCTAGTGTTGACATCGTTTGGAGTGCATAGTTCCGCCAAGTAGGGTGGTGCCATGTCGTGTGTCGCCTTAAAGACCATCCAGCATAGTTTAAACTGGATCCTCTCAGGACACTTAAGCCAATGAAGGTTCCGCAGATGTTGAGATATGTGGGAGTATTTGGAAACGCCGGTTATCAGCCTTGCCGCAGCAATTGAAAACTGACTGAAGTCTGTCAGTATATATTTTGGGGAGACTTGCGTATATGCCGTTGCAGTAATCAAGTCGAGAAACAACGTAAGAATTTACCAGCATCTTTGTGCCATTAGCTGGAATATTTCTCCGTATTGATTTGATTTGGCGCAGGTGATAGAAACCTGCGCTTACTGTCTTGTTAATCTGGGATTTGAGTGATAGATCTGCATCTAGATGCACACCTAGAAGTTTAACGCCTGTTTTAGGGATGATGTTACAGCCCGAAGTAGTGAGAGGAGATTTATCTAACATTGATTGGCGCTTTTTTGTTGCTGTCCAAAGAAATTCTGTTTTGGATGGATTTAATCTTAATTTGTTCGAACACATCCATTTTGTAATGGCGGCAATGCATTTGACAGTAATTTCCTTTAATTTGTCTTTCTCATTCAGTGCACAATAGAAGTAGATTTGCTGATCGTCAGCATAGCAATGGGTAAGAAGTTCGAATGATTCTATTATTTTGGTAACATCTTTGATGAACAAAATAAAAAGTAGGGGTCCCAGCACTGAACCCTGGGGGACTCCAGAAGTAAGGGTTACAAAGGGAGAGTTTTTACCACTCGCTTGTACAGACTGGGTTCGGCCACAGAGGTAGGATTTAATCCACTGAATGATTTCGCCACCCAGTCCAAAAGTCTTTTCCAGTCTGTCGATCAATATATTATGATCGATAGTGTCAAATACTGCACTCAAATCTAATAATGATAGCAAAGCTAGCTTACCTGACTCGTTTGCAAGCATCAAATCTGACAACACGCGCAATAATCCAGTATCTGTAGAATGGTGCTTCCTATACGCTGACTGGTATTTTGAAAGCAGTTCATTTTTCGCCAGATGGGCGGTAATCTGCCTGATCATAATTTTTTCCAGGACTTTTGAAATAAATGGAAGATTTGACTCGGGGCGATAATTACCCAAATCGTCAGCATCAGCAGTTGTGCCTTTTTTAGAATCAGTGTTTCTATCAGTGCCTCTTTGAGATAATGTTTTATTAACTTCTTTCTTTATAACAGAATACAACTAATGATATCCTCACTGAGATTTCCCGTTCTGAGGATGTCATTTACAAAATATGAAATTACATTATATTAAATTGTTGAAAAAAAATAAATTGTAAGATGTGGTCTTTTAAGTGGAGTCGAGTGGTCTCGGTATTAGTCTGTATTTCGTGTTAATGTTTTTTCTATTTCAAATCGCCCTACGTAACGTATATTAGGTTAGGTTATTTAAAAGAAACGTTAACACTTCCGTTACAGACTTTTGCTAAAACGTAATAATATTTATAATTTTTCTTAATTTTGCTAGAACTCTTTATGTTTTTTTGTATGGGGTCTTGCAACTTGTTGTTACGCCACTGGGTCTGCTCTGTGCGGTCACCCGTAAGCGTGGGCGGTAAAAGAGAGTAATTCGATGTGACAGGTGTTGTTACTTGTTCGATAATCATTAAAAACACGCTGATTGGAATTGAAGGTGATCATCTGATGAGGTGATAAGGTGTCTGTAATGAGTGGAAGACCCAATGGGGCGAGAATTATGTGGGGAGGGGATCTAATAATTATCCCGCAACGGTTATGATTTATTATTATTAATCTTTCTTCCTGTTTACGTACATTTTTTGTTGTTATATTATCTCAGTAAACACCTTGAAGGGCCTAAACCACGCGGATGAGAATATATATATATTCTCCTTTTTGTTATGTAGGGAAACACCTACAGTTATAGTATAATATATCTACGTTTATAAATATAGTTTCTATGAAACACGAAAAAAAAACATTTTTTTTAAATATGTATATTGTATATAGATAACGTAAAATCAATTGCTTCAGCAAATTCACCAAGAAAAATATTACTCCTAACATCAATGCGCAATCACAACTCTCCAGTACATAGCAGTAATTATTCTATCCAGAATAACGACCGCATTGGTTTAGGGATGTGTTCGAGTACTCAGTCCAAGGTAGTTTCTTATATATCTATTTATCTTCTTTTTATTTATTTATATATTTATTCTTAAATTCAAAAATAAAAACAAAAACATTAGCCACTCATCTCACTACGACAATGCTGTGTTGAGATGAGCGACTTTACAATTTATTAATAATCAGTAAATAGTATTAAGTAAATAATAATACACGAATAAAAGTAAGTAAATATTAATAAGTAAATAATAAAAATTAAAGAATAATAATAATAAAATTATAATAATAAGTAAATAATTATCAGTAAATAGTAATAAGTATATAATAATACACATATAATATTATGTAAATAGTAATAAATACATAATAATGAAAATAGGTAAATAATAATAAGTAAAATATATATATATAATTAAAGATATATCTTTAATTCAATAACATTTATTACACTTCTACTTTTGTATTCTTCACCACCGACAGCACTAACAATAATCATAACAGGTATAATATTATAAATAGGTATGTTAGTTGTAAGACTCTGGTTTTAAGCCATAGTTGTAAGTCATTTTGCAATATTGTATTTAAAACATGCACTTGGTCATAGATATGTATTAGTTTTATATATGTATTAGATTTATAAATGTGTTATATTCTAGTTATACCTACTTAAGTCTAAATTTCAAGTTACTAGCTATAACTTTTAGTTGTAAGTCACTAGCTATGTAAGCCATATATGTAAGTCACTTATTATAAGTCTCAGTATAAGTCTCAGTAATCCCTAGCTATAAGTCTTAGCAGTAAGTCAATAGTAAATCTTACTTGTAAGCCATTAGTAATAAATTTGGCTGTATGGTATTAGTTATACATCTAAATTAATTGTAAAGCGCCCATGAGATGATTTTCCCACGAAAACGGCGCTATAGAAGTAATCCAATTATTATTATTATGAACCTCAAAACCGATCGGCCATAGATTTGGAGTGTTTCGGCAGATTTTGAAGAATTGAAACTTTGAAAATTATTTTAACTATGAAAACTAACTTTAGAAAAAAAAACTAAATATACTGGTATTTAAATATTAACGTCAATATTGATAAGAAAAAAAAATGGCCTGGAGTTCCTTATTATGGAACCCAAACGACGAGCAAGATTTCCGAGCTTTATAAATTTATAAAAAAAAAAGAATGAATAAATTAGTTAATATTTATAATAAATAGCACCTCAAATAACATGCAATGAGCAGTGTTTCCGATATTGTGTCCTCTGCGTGCAAAACTGTATACTCGTATATAATTATCTAATAAACTGTCTTGCCAGGTACTCGTAAGTATTTTTGTTTTTGTTGTTGTTTTTTTTGTTTTTTTTTTTATTTTATTTTTTTTTATTTTTATATCTACATATTATACAGTACTATTTTACATAATATATTTTTTTAAGGATATTAATGGTATTGTGTATGGTGTTTTATAATCTGGAGTGTAAGGTTAAGGTAGGTTTGAAGAGGTGATACTGTGGATGGAGTGTGTCTTGTGTCTTGTGAATGTGTTAAATGTGGTACAAGTATTGATTTGTATTGATTAGTTTTGTTTTAATATTTTAGTTTTGTTATGTAAATTAGGTAGAATTTGAAAAGAAATACATTTTTTTCGGTTACTGTAGGCAATGTTTGATAATATTAAAGTATATTGCAAGAAAAGGGAGAGAAGGGACTTATCAAGTAAGCATAGATATACATATACATAAAAATGTATTGGGTTATGTTTGGTTTGGTTTTATGTTGTTTTGAATAACATTACCTTGTTTTTTGATCCAGGCTGTGACATGTTTTTGGAGATTAATTGCAGATATTATATTTACAGTTAGTAGTTGTTTCAGAGTGGTGGACATGCAATTATAAAGTTTGATTGCGTAATATTAGCATGTTTTTGCCCGTGTGAGGTGTGTTTTATCGGGATATTCAGAGTTTTATTTGTTGAGGATTTGATTTTGAGTATGGTCCTGTATTATATCTGCTTGTGCAAAATATAAATAGTATGTACATTTTTACGCAACACCACGTTCATTGGTGATGCATTGTACATGCAGTTTTATGTTATTGACCGATGAGATGGTGGATGCAATTGTTAGCCTTAAGTTATAAGTTTTTATAGAGTATCCATAGAGCCTTCGAAAAGGGAAAGTATTATGTACGTATAAATATATTTGTACAGCGCCCTCGAGACGTGACCTTATTAACACTTTATATTATAATTTATATCACTTTTATCTAACGGTAGCTGAAATATCCGGCGTTTCCCGGGGTTAACAATTGTTCGGAGTAAAGTTTTGATTTGTCACCCCTACCCCTACCTCTTCCTACCTTCCTCTCTTATTTTGAAGGTCAAGTGTGCAAAATTTCTTCAAGAAGTACCGAAATAATGCTTTAAGGGGTGGGAAAGGGGAAGAGGGTGGTTTTTCGACAGCTCTGGCATGTAGACAGTGACCTTCCTCTTGTTTCGGCGGTCAAGTGTGCAAAATATCATCAATCTCGGAATAAAACTGTAGATTTGTATACAACACAAACAAACGCCGCCCGCCCGAGACATTCTTCTTTATATAATAGAAAAAGAAGATTTCGGGCTCTTGGTATAGGTACTTTACAAACAATGCAATTTCGTTAATTCGATTCATTTAATAGCATTGACAAATGACTCGCCGATAAAGTTTAAAGTCAATGTTTACGATAATATTTAGTTTTTCTTTTGTTAAAACTACGCAAATATCGATATTTTTATCTCTGAGAACTGGAACCGCAGAAGCAAAAAGTGTGAAGGGAAAATAACTATGCCTTATCCTTAAAAAGTACCGGAAGGTAGAAGATAGTTTGGAAGTACCTCGCTATATAAATGCTTTGTTATTATAATTATTCTGATCTGGTCATCGAGGACCACTAATGCCATTTGAAGAAACCTTTCCATTCTGAATTGTTGTCTTCCACCCTTATTTCGAATAAATTTATTTTTTCCCGCATTATGTCACTCATTACGATGTATCAAATAAACACTGTTATCCGACCTACCCATTGCCATCGGTTTGTAGTAACTGGTAGGAGGGGGGGCAGCGCCCAGCGAATGATCAGATCAGAAGTTAATCAAGGCTCCCAGTTTGGTAACTGATTACTTCATCGATCTATCACAATCTCACCCCCTTCATCTGTGTTGGTGAAGTAACCCTTCCCGGTGTTATTATCATTAATAACGATAACATTCGGTTTATATTGATTTAATTATTAGAGTTTTAGATGCTGTCGGTGCCGCCCTGGCGATAGACCACCGTTCAGAATCGAAACGTGCTTGACTATTGCCGTGTCTAGTTACCAGATCTAAATACCCAGGTACTTTCCAACCTTCATCTGCTCATTTCCTTCCCTTTCCCACTCCCTCCAGCCTCGCAACATACCCCAAATGGGGATGCCATGGTGTCCCTGGCTCCGGAGAGTTGGGACTCTGTGGTATTCAGATTACAAGCATCCGATCGTTCCTTAATGGTGGTCTTTCTCCATGGCGATCTTCCATTCTGAAGCGAAATACAAATTATTATTCCTGGTGACGAAAGCTTCGCTTTCGAAATATGTTGATATGTACGATATATATTAATAAAGTGATGATTACAATGTAATTGTTAATTCATTTTTCATGATAATATTTTTACGCAATACGATAAACATAATGTTTTTATAGAGAAAAATATTAATTATTAATATTAATTATTAATATTAATATTTTTTTAAATTTTATATTGTCTCCGCACTTATCAAAATGAAATCAGAAACATGACCCTTTTCCGACAGCCCCACGTAAAAAAATAAAATAATATTAATCGTTGTTTAAAACCACTATATCTGATATTTACGTATTAAATACGGTGGTTTTAAACAAAGTAATTGTTATAATTTTTTTTACTAATAAATAAACTATTTCTAATCTGTATTAGATATTTACATAACCAATAATTAAAAAAAATATATATATCATTCAATTTGGATGGGTATTTTGGCTTCAAATCCAAAATTAAGTTTTGTATGAAACAGGCCGCGTAGCCGTTTCTCTTAAGTTAGAAGGTTAATATTAATAAATAAATTAATAAATACATACTATTGAATGAAGTTATCAATTTGTGGTTATCCATTATGATCAAATGAAACACTCAAACTTTGTCTAAAACCACATTTATTTTATACGCCTACCGGTTTCGGAACAACCGTTCCATCCTTAGTATACACTTTGTTATAAACCACGAATATATTTTATTTGTTATATTTGCCCTGACGAAGCTTGAGCTAAGCGAAACCGGCTGGCGAAAAATAAAATATGTTCCTGTTTTATAACAAAGTGTTTGTTTTATTTAACAAAAAAAAAACGACTGAATGTCCTCATTCACACCGCCAGATATGATAGAATATCTTCTTTGTTGTTAAAGCATCATGAATATTAATAAAAAAATAACGCTTCACAATAATTGTGAGGGTAATTTTTCAATGCACCTAAACGGTATCGAACCCGTGACAAAACCCTGTCAAAGCGCCTCCATTGTACCTCGATATCCTTGCACTTTGGTTACCACGCCACCATGCCTTGACAGTACATATTGAATGGTCCCCCTATTACTTAAATAATAATAATAATAATAATCACTGAATAAAATATCTATAGAAGCGTGATCTAAACCGATTGTAAAGAAAACTGATAATAATATTTTTAAAATTGTTACCTTTTCTGTAGAGCCATTTTAGTGATTAAAATCATCCCAAGGCCGCTTTACATTTTGTTAAGCCCCTTTTAAAAATAAGTGTTTTAAAATTTTTTTAATATTTCAAATTTGCTTTCTGGCAATGCGGGCCCAGTACATTGAAAGTTCTGCCCCATAAGATTGTCCCTCACGTGGAGATCGGTCAAGTGTGATGGTGCCAGCCCGTTCAGTGCCTTATTTTTGATGTCGCCAATTTACATATTTACTTAAGACTTTTCAACTCCTAGGCCCCAGACAGGTTGAGCACGTTGATTATCTGTTCGATATACCTGATACTGTACCCATCGCCCCGATGAAAGAATATCATTCAGAATTGAAACATTGCTTGAAATGGCAATAAACGTCTTTGGTGACCAGATATGAATAGCCTGAAACTTCCTAACGGTCCTCTTCCCCTTCCCAGTGCATTCAGCCTCGCGAAATTCTCCTATTGGGGATGACATAGTCCATCAGGCTTCCGGCAATTGGAACTCTTGCGCGATGTTAACATAAAAAAAAATCCTGAAAAAAGTGTGAACTATTATTTGTTTATTATATTATATGCTCCTTATAGGGGTTTTACACATTTTGTTAATTACTAGTGACACAGGTGCAAAACACATTACAGTAGGTACTTAGATTAAATAGATAGCCTTCATGAAATAAAACAACTGAATATTTCTTTTGTCTCACGAACAAATACCGGAATATCATGGTGTAAGTACCATTCCAAATAATTAGCTACAGAGGTGAATACAAAACACACCTCACATTCACTGATACGTAAACTGTACACACATAATCTTAATAATTGTTGAGGATATTTTCAATAATCGTCTGTTTGCATTTGTATTCCGAGCAGTTTAACATATCTACTATGTCTGAAAAAGTATTACCTTCTGCGTGAAGTCTAGGTACAAGACAATTTTTGAATGACTCAGTCCTAATAATAACTATATAATTTTAACGAAAACTAATGTCATAGACCCATTGGATTTGGACAGTTGGGAGCAATAGGGACTCTTGCGGTATTATCATAAAACAAAAACAAAATAATTTTGATATTTCAAAATGTTTTGTCAATTTTAACCGAAGTAAGTAAAAATCGAGCTTACTTTGGCACACGGACCCCCCCCCAGAACACACTTTAATCGGTTTATCCTTTCGGTGGTAGAAATGTCCCCCTATTAAATAAATAATAATAATAATAACGGACAATTGAGCGCAGCAGCGCAGTAGAGGCAGTTAGTAATTATTGTTTTATTGTATTGGATGCATTTATTTCCCGGTGGCGCACGCAAGGGTGGTATTGTTGATCTGATAACGTACTGACTATGCCTGCATTTAAAAAACAATGAAAATATATTCACGTAATCTGTTGGTGTCATGCTTGGCAGGTTTTCGGCTGCGCCAATTTTGTTTTTATTTTATTTGAAGATATCTTTGTGAACCATATTTCCCATGAAAACTCATTTATTCATTTTTTGTTTATCTTTATGTATAAAAATGAATGTTTGTCTGAATTCTTTTGTTCTGTTCAATATAAGGCGAGATTGCGATGACTTAATACTAGTGATGAGCCGAGTACTCGTTTAATACTCAGTACTCGGCGTATTCGGCGTTTTTTTATTACTCGTACTCGGCCAAATAACTCTGTTTAAATGACGAGTATGCTCGGTTTAACTAAAGTAATATAATATTTTGGGAAATATAATGAAAACAGGAGGATTTAAAAAGTTGCGTTTATTAAAATTGAATTTAAACAATTAATATTTAAAATTTAGCAAAGGCAAGTTGTGATGTAAGAATACAAGTTTCTCCGCGCGTTCTGGTAACAGCCTGTTCCCTTTTTCTTCGTAGACGTTACCTGCTTTTGAAAATAAACGCTCGCTATACACAGTGCTTGCAGGTGCACATAAAAACACTCTTGCTAAATGTGCTATCTCTGGATATCTTGTTTTATGTCTTGCCCACCACTCGAAAGGACTCTTATCTTTTGACAACAATCCTTCGTTTACATATCACTCCAATTCTAGAGCGATGGGGCTTTTAGGATCGTCGCGCTCCGGTGGCTAGGTAGAAGCAAGTTCTTCGAAGCAATTCCAACATGATGCATGAGCATCTCGTGATTGTTTTAATTGGTCAAGGTTATAATTAGATTCGTTTTCTTCACTGCTGCTGGCACTCTATGTAACTTCCATTATTTCAATGGATTCTAAAAATAGGATCTTCCTGATCAATTCGCATTTCTTTGGATTAAAAAATGTGTTTCTGAATCTGGGGTCCAGTAAAGTAGCCAGACAGTAATATTTATCACCCTCTAATCCTTGAAAGCAATCCTGAACTTCATCTTTAAGCTTTTGTTGCATATCCGCTATGTTTAGGCAGATTTCACCGACTTCAGGTTTTGAGAAATATTTTAATAGAGCATTAGTTTGGGGTATTACTTCTGAAATTGATGAGAATGTTGAGCTGGTAATTATGGTGATTTCTTCGAACGGCTTGAGTAACGCTACACACTCTCTTAAAATTTCCCATTGACGTTCTGTCAACTGTTGAAGATTGGCTGTACCTCGGATTGTCTGATATGTAGGGTGAAATTGCCCTTTTTTGCTCTACCAATCTTTCAATCATATAATATGTGCTATTCCATCTCGTGGTAACGTCCTGCACGAGTTTGTGTTCAGGCAATTTAAGTTCTTTTTGTATCATGTCCAGCTTTCCTTGCGCCAATGCAGAATGATTAAAGTGGCCTACAATTCCTCTAGCTAAGGCAATAGCGTCTTTTACATTTTGAACTTTCAGAGAAGCTTTTATGGCCAATTGCAGTGTATGTATGTAGCATCTTTTGCCGACAAGTGGACTATCATTGGGTCCATTGTCTCTCATAATAACATGAATAATAGTATCAATTTCCCAGCTCACAGATAAGTCTGACAGCACTGATCGAATATTGTCAGCTGTGTGGTGTCCTCTAAAATGCTGCATTTGCAGCACTCTGTGCTGTAGGATAAACTCCTCGTTGAGCCAGTGAGCAGTATGGCTTAGCAAACCAGGAAAGTTGTTAGAAAACCATGCAGGTCCAAATATCAGTGGTTATTGATACAGCTTTAACGTTTGCAATATTCGCTCTAATTATGCTTTTCACATTATTGTAAACTTCTGGTATGGCAACTTCGCTGATATACTTTCTTCCGGGGATTTGATATTTCGGCTTTAAGACATTCATTAATCTTCTAAACCCATTATCTTCCACTATGGAAATCGGTTGGATGTCAACAGCAATCATTTCGGGGACAGCTTTGTGGATTTCTTTAGCCCGCGAATCATTTATGTCCCACTTTGCCGCAAATGACTCCTGAAGGCTTTGTTGCATTCGATTCCGACGACGAAGTTGAAGCAGCCCCCTCAACCGAGTTATTCGGCCGAGTACTCGGTTTGGCAAACATCAAACCGAGTAAAACTCGTACTCGGTAACTCGGCAAAACTTGTACTCGGCGCATCTCTACTTAATACCTAATAATCAGTGGCGTGCATTGCTCTACGCCCAGAAGTAGGCTGTGTGCAGTTTTCGTAAGGTAGGGTAGGGTGGGTAGTTTCGTATGAATTGTGCACTCATATTATCATATTCCACTGATTGCTGTGGTCAACTGAATGAATAAGCCCCTAAGTTCCTTACCAAATCCGTGGAAAAAGAAATCTCAGAAACTTTTGACATTTTTTTAATCATTTTTATTTTCTTTTTATAGTTCGTTTTTCTTAGGGTAGGCGAGGATTTTCAGCCTTTGTGTACTGCACGCCACTGCTAATAATGGTCTATTCCAGAAGGTATGCAAGTTTAGTGCGCTTTATCTTCCATTCGGGTATTATAGGTATTATATAAATCTCTATGTATAAAAATGATTGTTTGTTTGTCAGTCTTCGACTTTCCCGAAAATTGTTGGACCAGTTTCGCTAAATTTTTCTTATTAGTGCCGGGAAGGTTTAGAGAGTAGTTTGAATGAAATCCAATGTGTAAAACTGTTGCTATAACGTTTTAAAATTAGTATGAACAACATCGAACCCGCCATGTTGTATTAAAGTTAGCCCATAGATATACCGCTCTGGTTAGCCACATATTTCATATTCAAAAGAAGAAAGTTTGTCCGAGTAGAATATTTTCAATATGGAAAACGCAAGTACGTACCTACTTAAGAACTTTATTGTTTAGATATGTTCTGAAAAGATAAATGTTTGGAATGAAATAAAAATTTTAAATGAATTTTTCTTTGTTTAGAGATAGTAATAGTCGTCACAAGTTGTCAAATCAATTCTGGCACCCACACGACAAGTTCACAACTTTATAACTTTATTAAAAAAAAAATCTGTGCAAGTCCGGGCACACATCAGCTAGTTTTTAATAAAAGATAATTATTCCCTGGTTTTTTAAATTTGTTTTTTTTTTTTTTTTTACATTTACGTGCTGCTAAACTAATTTAATAATAATATGAGCAGCATGTGCATATAATATGGTACATTTTTAACTTTTACAAACGGTATATATGTTATCACGATGGCAAATTAAGGGGATCCACTTGTAACATTCGAACGAAATCACCCACTCCTTATGCAGGTGGCGAAAAGGTTTAAATTCCCTCTTAACACCCTCCGCATGTTTCGATTTACGCAAAAAAAACATTACCAAAATGGATGTTTATTTTATTTTGTAAAGCTCAGGCATAAATATTAAAATGTTTTTCGTTCATATTCTTAAAAGCTTATTTTTCCACATTTAACAATAAGACAATATCCGACAAATAGTTAAAACACCTTTCCTTACAATAATTTTTTTTTCGTCAATAATCTCAATTTAATATAATGTAATTTCATATTTTGTAAATGAAATCATAAGCGCGGGAAATCCCAGTGAGGATATCATTATTGTTATTTTGATTTTTAGAAAAAGAAGATAATAAAACATTATTATTATTATTATCTGCCCACCCCGCAGTAAACTATGGTTAGATGGTTCTTACTTTAGGTGTAATTGTAAGTGAACTGTGTTGGCACCCTGTAGAAAAGTCTTACATTTTTTGCTGTTTTTTCTTCATTTCAACCTTTCAGAATATAAAATATGAATGATAATTTTATTATGTTACAATATAGTCGATCATCCGTGTTCAATATATTGAAAATTACAAAGTTACAATGAAAACTTTCAGAGTTTTCTAACATTTTCTCCCATGAAAATCCTAAAAATGTTCCAATTCCTCGTGTGGGGTTCGTCAACCACCATTCCAAGCGCTCCGTCCCCTTCAATTGACAGGGGCGGGTCGCTGGGAAAGTGAAATCGATACTGAAGCTCACGATGTGAGAATATTTTTAATGGCGAATCGATATGATATTATGAAATCGCCGAGGCATGAGGCCATGGAGGCTGCTGGTATACTATAATATTGATTTTTTTCTAAATTCAACTTTTTCCGTATTTTTACTTTGTAATTCGTAATTCGGGGTATTAAAATATTGAATAACTAAAATTATGAAAATTGTTTTTTTTTCATGGCACATACTTAAATTAAAACAAAAATAAATAAAATACTAAATATTTAATAAACCTTTAATTATAAAAATAGATCATTCCGTTTTGATGGGTATTTTGGCCTCCAATCTAAAATTCTGTTTTGTATGAAGCAGGCACCGCAGCCTTTCCCCTTAAAACAATTACACTATATTATAATACATTGTATTATGTTTTTTTATTTTATTTTTAAGTATCATAAATACGCCTTTACCCACCTCACTAGATAGCGATCACCTTTTATTTGTCACTAATTCTAAGAGTGACATTTTCCGTCGTGGTTAATCTGTGCCGACCGTAGAGGTGGGTCATTCCACTTATTTTATGAACCCGGTTCCAATACCGAGTTGAGCCCACGGACTCGATTCCTCGGACTTGGTCCTTTGTTCCTTTTGATCCGCCCGGGTCCGTCGTTCCAGAAGCAAAAATCGTTCATTAGACTATTGAATAGTTTCCATATATATATATAATAGACTACAATCTAAAACCAATCTAAGTCGTTCCCTGAGAGTGAGTTCGGAATGAGTGAATCCGGATTTGCAAATTGGGAGTGAGTCCACCGTCTTCGGATTCAGATTCATTGGACTTAGTCCGGCCGGAACGACTCTCCCCCATGCCGCGCCTACCTTGACGAAGATTGTCGTGCCGAAAATATCGACACCTATATAATGTTGAATAATATTTAATGTAAATAATAACGTCATTGTTAACTTACTTAATATTGGGTTTTTCTCTTGTTAAAACTACGCAAATATTGATATTTTTAATGAATGCCATTCGCTTAATGACAGCTGATAACTGTTATCCTAGAGAACCGGAACCGCATTTAAGCAAGAAGTTTTTAAGCCTTAGAAAAAGATAAGGAATCTTCCTTAAAAAGAACACGCTTCGCGCTCGGTCTGAAAACGCTGCCTAACGAGATAAAAGTGGCTTCCATACTCCTTCTGGAGTCCCATATAATAAAATACAATAATGTCGGAAGTGTAAATGGTAAATGCTCATATCGCCACCCTCGTAATATAAGGGATGAATGATATTATTGGAAGCGGGGGATAATGGAACAAGTCAATAAATTATGCGTATTTAGAAGAGCTCCATTCATCGGTCCTTCGAGCCGGATATAATATTGTGATTTTTTATTTTTTATCGTATTATTATTGCTGCCATTAATTCAAAGCCTTTATGTATTAGATGTACAATATTAATAAAGCATTTCGTGCTTGCGATAGCCGGGAAACATTTTTTTGTAAATCTAACATTCAGATGTGAAAATGCTTTCAATGTTCATTTAATAAGGAGAATACCTGAGAATGGAAGGCCTTTGGCAGTTTAATGAACAAGATTAAGAGAGGGACGCTTCTCTCATTTCATCCTGACAGATTACATGTAAAATAAGGATAATAATTGCTTATCTGTTCTACGATATATTATGGCAGTAGTCAGGCATGGAACTACCGGAGAAAGGATGAAATTAGACGATGATGATGATGATGCTGTAGAAATGACACCCCTGAGACGCAAGTGTGCTAAAACCATGAATGCGGAGATCTGTAAATAATGCAATGCTGGTATGAGGGTAATGAATAAGACTAAGAAAGGTACGCTTTGATAGTCTGGACATGTAGCGGGGATGAAAAAATAAGTGAATGTTGGAAGAAATCCGAGGAGGACATGGTACGATTAAGTGAATCAAATACTTAGTCAGGTCATGTCAAGAGTCATAATAACAGAAGAGTTGGTATGTATGAGACGATGTATGAATGTGAATGAAACAATGAGTGTGTACCGTGACAGAGATAGTGACGGTACATTCTCTCTGCCTACCTCTGCGGAGAAACGACACGACGGTTCGTTAATTAAACCGTCATAAAAGAGTCGATAGTAGATATTGCAATTCGGATTTCTTAAAATTCGGATATTCGGATTCTTCACAGTGAAATCAGAATCCGGATTTTCTAATCTGAAATCCGATTTTCCTGACGTCATAGAGTTTCTGGATTTGAAAAATTTAACACAAAGTTGTTTGCAACGCAATGTCCTATGAAATGAACGCGTCGAACAGGCTAACAGACATGCAATACTTAATATGTTGACATTTGGGTTAAGATCCAAACATTATTTTTCTCTTATTTTGCATACAAATTGCTGTACACGGATGCTTCGGTATTTATTCACTGTTATTTTTTTTGTAATTTCAACCCTCTGTCTGTTGTACAACAATATAAAATAAAAGAAAAATTGACATGTAAATATATAAATAAAATAAAAATAATCTGAGATGTGGACAAGTAAATTTGAAATAATGAGGTGGTAAACCTAATAATGTGTAATACACATATATGCAAGATTTAGGAAAGAAGTCTGCTTATTCCTCCTGTAAATTCCTGTAATTCATACTACTTTTGGACAACGGTATTTTAGGTACTTTGCGATAAGAATTGTCAACATTCTTCCAGTTAGCATAAAAAAATCTGATTCACAAAACAAATTCAAACATAATGTAAAAAAAATGGATTAAAAGTAATGATGGGGCATTTACCGGTGCACTCACCCAAATTCGAAGTTATTGATTTAACCATTCCCGCAGCATATCTTAATATAAGTGTATATTCATAGGTATTATAAAATAATATGCAAAATGACTGCCTCAATACAGGCTAGCCTAGTGCGGGTAATGTGAAACTTCAACTTATAACTATGCATTTCTGTTCTTTACATATTACCTACCGTTATTATATTATTTTCTATTTTTCTTTTTATGTATCAACTTTATAAACCACTTTATTTAATTACAATAAAGATATTATTTTTATTATTAATAAGAAATAAAATTATTTAACCGGATAAATTGTATACATGAATAAATAAATAAACATATGCCACAATTATTAAATCACTTTTCGTTCTCCAAATTCATTAATAAAACATTAAAATATTATCGGCCTTTCCTTGTCCCGAAATAACTTATTTTATAAATTATGAAAAACTTACTCGTGAATCGTTTTTTGCTTTCTGTAAAATGTAGCTTTGAGGGTTACTGTCCTTTTCCTAAACACAGCCTTATTTTAAAGTATCAGAAAAAAACCCTTATTTGTTTATTATTTATTGATAAAAATCCGGATGTCCCGATTAGGAATTTCAATAAAACCCGGATTTTCCTAAACTTTTTCGGATTTGCAATCCCTCGTCGATATTACCTATGATACATGACGATAACGCCACCTTTTAAGTGACTTCTGTTAGACTGGAGGCTGAATTTTTACTTTTGACTGAATGTGGCTTCTAAAAACGTGACCACAGCGCTTCAATTGGACCACACGAAACATTTATTATTATTTTCTTGTCACTGTGAAATCATAGCGTTCTCTTTTCAAAATTCAAAACACCCCCTCGCCCAAGCTTTTCACATCCCTTATAGTGCCACGTGGCGACCACGTGTCCGTGGCCGCGGCTGATTGGATCATAACATCACGCAAGCCGCCAAGGGAGGGGGTGCGCAGTGCGCAAGTCCACAGCGCAAGTGCTGCTCCATGTGCCAATCCCGTTCCCTATATTTTACTAAATTTTCTACAGCATCGTAATGTGATTATTCAATTTTGGAAATTGGACTAGTGTTCAATTCAATTAAACTGGCGTGACGAATTTGGCTGTGTAAATTGGAAGGATGGTTTATTAAGGGCCAGCACCACAGAGCAAATAATACATAGAGATGCCCTAACACGCAAGGGGGAGAACCAAAATAAGAGGGGCAGGTGTCGAGCTAGGCGTGCCGCCAATTTACGTATAACGGCAACTAAGTAAAAAGGTTCGACTTGTTTACAAAAACCGAATATTTTTTTAGATTATTTAGATTAACCCTTTTATAACTCTTTTATAACTTGCTTACCGCATTTAAAATCACCCGACACAAACGTAGACGGCAGCGAAGGCAGCTGGTACCAAAATGGGTACGCAAGTCTCTCAATTCTGACGTCAGTGGCCAGCACTCAAAAATGGCCCTAAACATCACACTGCGGGTTGCTAACTCATGCAATAACACAAATGATTTATCAAAAGATATGTATGTATAAGGTGTCGAATGACAAAAATCATCAAACTGTAATCTTTAAATTCCGTGAAATACACGGATCGAGGATTATTGTCTTTTGAAACCTTATACATTTTCCTAATTTCCCATATATAATTTACAGATTTCGTCGTATTTCTTGAGTTGACAGTGCAAGGCGTGTATATTTGGGTGCTGACCATTTGTATCAATTCTGTCTTATTGGTTTTTTTTCGATTATTTATTTATTTGTAAGAAACAAACTTTGTATATATATATTTAATACAAATATACATTCAAAGGAAATTTAACAAAAAGAAAGCCAACGATGTTTCTTGTGCTAACAGTGGTTAAATACGGATGTTTTGTTTGTGAAGCTAACAAGTTAAAGAAAAAACAAAATAAACAGGAAGGGAGGAGAGGAAGAGGAAGATAGGATCGGGACAGGAGATGCTCTCGATACATTTTGTACTCGTACATCAATTTTCGGTCGTACGTGTTACTTCGGTTCGATATTTTGAAAGGGTTTATTAAGAATGTCGATATTGTGAAATTGTGCGTTGTATTGCGCATAAATACGGGGAATCGGAGAATTTATCCTAAGATTGGTCCTGCATGCGGGCAAATGAACAAAATCGGTTTGTCGGGTTGCTTGATGGTATGTGAATATTTATTAAGTACATCAACATGTATATTACTAGATTAAATATTCGTAACCTCGGAATGTTTGTTTTTGTTTTGCAAATATATAAAATGTATTTAATAGTAACGATTGTCATCACAATATCTTACAAACATGCACATGCTTTTTTATACACAACAGAACTGTCGATTTTATGTAATAATTACTATTTTACTATCCCGTTTCGCCCATGACTTAGATTTCTGTGTATCGTCATTTCATATTCCCACGTATTTCAGAAGCCACTCCATGTCAGAAATCGGATTAACAGAAGAGAATGTATGAGGCGATGTTTGAATGTGAATGAAGATAGAAGTGTATGTCAAGATCGAGTTGTTGGCGGTCCGTCCTCTCTACATATGGCGTGATGGTTAGTTAGTTGCATATATTGCATACTCTTTTCGTATTCTCTCTTTCAAACACCATGACTTTAGACTTACTTACATTCATCATTAACACATTATTCATACATACTGGACTGCTAGCTTCGCTTCTTAAGGTAAATAATAATTATTTTTTATCCACCCAGTACACCACTACACAAGCAAGAATCTTTTTATTCTAATTTTTCTGTACTAGATATTTATTAAAAAAAAAAACAGTTGAAAAAAGTACAGATAGTTCACACATGTTAGAATGTTTTTTAAGTAGTGGCACTGAGATAATTAAAACGATGTAGGTAAAACGATGTAGGAAGCTAGCAGTCCACAATGGAGTGCTGATACCAACCTTGATGTATGGCAGTGAGGCATGGAACTGGCAGAGGAAGGATGAAAATAGACTAAATGCTGTAGTAATGAAATCTCTGAGACGAACGTGTGGTAAAACCATGTATGATCGAGTGAAAATGTTGAGATTCGTAAAGAATGCAAGGCTGATGTAAGCGTAGTGAGCAAGATTAAGAAAGGGACGCTTAGATGGTTTGGCATGTAGAGCGAATGAACGAAGAAAGGAGTGTAAGGAGAATATATGACGCGAATGTGAATGGAAGAAGAGCCTGGGGACGCCCGAGGAAGACATGGCACGATCAAGTGAATCAAATACTCGAGTCGGGCCATGTCAGAAGTCGGAATAACAGAAGAGAATGTATGAGGCGTTGTATGAATGTGAATGAAGCAAGAAGTGTATGCCAAGATCGAGCTGTTTGGCGGTCCGTCCTCTCTGCCTACCCGGCGAAACGGCGTGATGGTTAGTTAGTTAGTTAGTTAGTAAATGTAGGTAAAAAAACTAACTAACTAACCATCATGCCGTTTCTCCGCAGGGGTAGGCAGAGAAGACGGACCGCCAAACAACTCAATCTTTGCATACACTTCTTTGCGACTGGGAAAAAGCATTCATGGATTGTGTTTTGACTTACATGTTTGTTTGCAAGGAAAGGGGGTTTATGATTGATGGATGTGCCTGTCATATTGTAATCTTTACTTTTTAAATATTTGAAATTTTTATTTAGTTAGACGTGCTGATCAAATTAAGTTTAATGTATTTAGCTTGTAATGGAGAAATTTTGGGAGTTCGAGAAGAATATTTATAGAAACAAAAGCAATATGATAATACTATGTAGTGGTCGATGAATGTTATTTTGTATTGCTTATGTTACTGTTGATTATTTTACGACTGCACATATTTTAAATGGTTATAAGAAATATAATATTACTACAGCTCATAGTACAGATAGTTGGACTGTATCTTTTATCAATAACATTCAGATACTAGCTTAGTCTTAGCGTAATCGTATATTTTAAAATTATTAATTAATCTTTTGAATTATTGACTTCTGACATGGCCCGACTCAAGTATTTAATTCACTTGATCGTGCCGTGTCTTCCTCGGACGTCCTCGGATTCTTCTACATTCACATTCGCGTCATATATTCTCCTAACACTCCTTTCTTCGTTCATTCGCTCTACGTGCCCAAACCATCTAAGCGTCCTTTTCATAATCTTACTCATTATGCTTACATCAGCCTTGTATTCTTTATGAATCTCAACATTTTTCACACGATCATACATAGTTTTACCACACATTCGCCTCAGAGATCTCATTTCTACAGCATTCAGTCTACTTTCATCCTTCCTCTGCCGGTTCCATGCCTCCCTGTCATACATCATTCGTTTCGCTTTATTAATATTTAAAATCAGAGTGAATTCATCCTTTTTTAAGTTTAAAATAATTGTTTTACTCAAAAGGTAATTTTAATCAATATTTTGTACAGAATTATCCTTTAAAAATCATAACAACCGTAATAAATTTCATAATCAAGTAACACACTGGATACGTTACATAGGGAGATCTGAAATAGAAAATATATTGACACCGAAACCACTCGACTGCACTTAAAACATCTCACCTTAGAATTATTATAATTTTTTTCATCAAGCACATCAATTTAATATAATGTTATTTAATATTTTGTTAATGAAATCCTCAGCACGGGAAATTCCAGTGAGGATATCATTATTTGTTATAAAATAAAAAGATAATAAAACATTATTATTATTTTATTATCCAAATAATTGTTTGTTTATCTTATTTCTAAAAATAAGACCCCTACATTTAGAAATCTATCAAACCTACCCCCAGTCAATAAGTCAAAATGCCGTTGCGTCATACCGTTGTTTTTTCATTGTCAAATTACTGCAATGATACGGCGTTTTGTTCCGCCGTTTAATGCTGTTTAATCCGCCCCCCACCATCCCACCCACATAATCCCATAATCAATCGGCCCGGCTTGTTGTTGTTGATCAGTTCGCCTGCGGCGCAAAGTGCCCCGTCACCGTCGGGTCATCAGTCACGACTCAATCACCCCTGTTGGACGGTGCCCGCTGCGTCCTTGATTTTTAAAAGATTGATCTCTCGAACGAGGGTGGCTTGATTGTGTTATTTTGGGTTTTCTTTTTGCAAATTTCCAAGTCAATATTTATTTATATTTGTTCAATTTATTGTAATATTTAATCATGCGTCCCACTGTAGAATTTGGCGACCACTTCTGGTCGGGAACCTTAGAATTTCTAAAAAAAACCCTTGACTCTGTGCAGATACAGGCGGTCCGTTTGATAGATTCGCCCAACTTAACACACGGATTACAATCTTTGGAACACAGACGTCAGGTGGGAATGCTATTCTTGTTCTACCAGTATTTTAATGGAATATACTCTGAAGAACTAGCGTCATTAATCTTTTTGGTATCGGTGCACAGTCGGGAAACGCGCGCCCAACATTTGCACACATGATTTGTCACATGATAACGGGTCGCTTCTACGACTTGTTCTTGTGTTCAATAGCGCTAGTCTAGTAATTGAACCCAGGACCTCTGTCTTACAACGAGGTTTATAAGTTTCAATGAATTGAATATTCATTCTAGACTTACAGAAAAGTCAATAGATGTTCCATATAAATAAAAAATGAGTTGATACACCCTAGACACTATCTACGTTGCAAATATATTCGGTTAGAACTTTGCAATCATACAAAAAGATAGCCGCCAAAAATGTATGACCTTCAAACTACGAGGAAGGTCACAGTCCACATGAGATTTCGAAAAACCACCCCCATCCCCCTTTCACACCCCTTTAATCGGAATTTTTGTAGTTTTACGCATTTAACGTTCAAAAAAGAAGAAATGAAGAGTAGGGATAGGAGTAATACTTCACAACCTCAAAACTTTACTCCAAAATATTCCTAACCCCGGGAAAAGCCGGGTGCTTCATCTAGTTATTAATAATATTAACCCTGACGTCAATTCTTTTTCAGCGCTTTGCAGTACGTTAATAACAAAAACGAAAAATATTTACACGAATGAATTCAAATTAGCTGTCAACTACAGTGACAGCAATAATTCTACGATATAAGTACACCTACATTTCATTTTTTATTAATTACGTATGATAAAAAAGATATTCTTCATAATAAAAAGGTTTTCCTCATTAAAATGTAATTGAAACCAACTGTTGTCGTATTAATTAATCTTTATTTAGACTTTATAAAATTGAAATCAACTGTTGTCGTATTAATGAACCTTTATTTCTACAATAAAAAACACATAAATTTGTTGTAGACCACTTTTATTTTATTAAAACTCTACCGGTTTCGGAAGCACCCTTCCTTCATCAGGAGAATATTAGTATTAATATTATAGGATTTCCTACAATTACCCCTACCCATTTGCTTACCCCCCACTCCAACACCTAAAATTTATATGTCTTGTCAATATTCTATATCATAAGTTAGTTTTAATATTCTCCTGATGAAGGAAGGGTGCTTCCGAAACCGGTAGAGTTTCAATAAAATAAAAGTGGTCTACAACAAATTTATGTGTTTTTTATTGTAAATTATGGCGAGCCACAAAGTTAATGCTTTTTACAAATATGCTTTATTTATACTTTATAAAATTGAAATCAACTGTTGTCGTATTAATGAACCTTTATTTATACTTTATAAAATTGAAAACAACTGCTGTTATATTAATTAACCTTTATTTAGACTTCATAAAGTTAAATTCTTGCTGAGGACAGCCGACATTTGTTGCGTCGTTATTTTTAAAAAATATCTAAAATTATGTGTGAAAAAAAATTATTCTGCACGTTGATTGTATCACAGTTTCATCTCTCATGAACAAAATTTGAATTCGTGACATTCAGTCGTTGACTGTAGGGATTTACAGTTCATGTTTAATCTACTTTATTTATATAGTCAGATACTGGAATAATATTTCTCGTTAGAATATTACCTAGGGGAGAGTATCTAATTAGCATATTTATACAACAGCATGTTCTGTAATGCAACACCACTTGGTTGTATATTATGCTGGATTTGTTAGACTGCTGTGTTTACACGATTATTATTTGTGTAAACAAATTTGTTTAATTTTTAATTCGTTGAGAAGCTCTCCGGAAGAAGGACCTATATGAAAAATTAATTTTGTTCAGAGGGTTCAAAAATATTTTCACATATTATCACATCATCGCAGTGGCGCACACTATTCCAGTTTTCTTTATCGGATATCCTTTGTTTTCCTTTGTTTAGGGATTTAATAGCCAGATTTGGCAGTTTGTTCTCGTGAGGAAGGGTGAATGCAGTAAACTCCATTAACGGAGGACTGAACGCGGTTGGCGATAACAAGAAGTTGTCCGAAGAAGCGAAGCCAGCAATCCACAATGGATTGCTGATACCAACTCTGATGTCTGGCAGTGAAGCATGGAATTGGCAGAGGAAGGATGAAAGTAAACTGAATGTCGTAGAAATGAGATCCGTCCGTCCTCTGCCTACCCCTGCGGGGAAACGGCGTCATGGTTAGTTAGTTAGTTAGTTAGTTAGTTAGTTAGTTAGTTAGTTAGTTAGTTAGTTAGTTAGTTAGTTAGTTAGTTAGTTAGTTAGTTAGTTAGTTAGTTAGTTAGTTAGTTAGTTAGTTAGTTAGTTAGTTAGTTAGTTCTCGTGAAGGTTCGCCATTTTGGGTAACATACATCCTTATAAGCGTTATTTTTTTTAAGGCATTGTCCTTATCCTTAAGGTTAAAGACATTTTGTTTAACTGGTGTTCCGTTTCCATGTCAGTGACAATACATTTTTAGGAGTTTGTCGTTTAATTATCACAGTATTATTAAAAAAAATTAGATGCACCACACATATTTAGAACGTGTAGTTTATTATTACTTACTTTACACTTGTAATTTATTATAATTCGTAGATATTAAATTATTCTATCCGACATTTTGGGCTTTTGGCATGTGTACTTTACAAATATCGCAATTTCGTGAATTCGGTTCAATTGAGAGCTCTAATTATGCGACACATGACTCACTGACAATGTTTAAAGTGAATACTTCTGATAATATAGAGTTTTTCTTTTATTAAACCTACACAAATATCGATACTTTTAAAGAATGTTATTCGGCGAATGACAGCTGTCATCCGAGAGAACCGCAACCGCAAAAAGTATTTAATCCCAGGGATAAGGACAATGTGTTTTCCTTGAAAATATTGGAACTTAGGCTCCTGTTAAAATACCACCGTTCAGCCTCGAAACGCTTCTTGGAATGGCTTTAGCTGTATTTGGTGATCAGATCTGAATAGCCAGGTAATTAAAAATCTTCCCCTCCCGCATTTCCTTCTCCTCCCCACTCCTTTAAGCTTCAACAAATTGCAGATAACATAGTTCCACCGACTCTTACTTAAAACGGTAATCACGTAAAAAATTTAATTATTCTCCCACAAACGGTTTTATTTTCTTTTATTATTTTTTCTCAGCAGTCTAATAGGGGCTTCAATTTACTTAAACAAATATTACCTACTTACTCGTCCCTAAGTACCGTGAGTATCGCCCTGTCTCCCCCATTCGTTTGTTCGCGTAAAATATAAATATTTATCGCAGCTCCAGAGTAAACACATTAATTCGCAGAATGACCGCAGCATTTCACGGACGAATGCATTTCACCTATCATTATTTGCGTTGCATATTTATGGCTTGTTGCGTATTGCATATGTTGCACAAATTTTTATCATCGGCAAATGATGCGTCCATTAATGCAACGTCATGGCAAAATCGTACCGTGAATTATGCATTATTTGGGGGGTTTTCAGAACATAAGGTGTTTTGCATAATTAAGGGCAGGGTTGTAATAGTCATTTGACATTATATTTGCTCTGCCGACCTCGACGATAATAAAGTGCAGTTTTTTTTTTAAATTTTATCTTTTTTAACTAGCGAGAAATAGAAACCTTAAGATTAATAATAGAACAGACCTTTTCACTACGAGAGCAACTCGTTTCAAAACCCTGTTTAAATGTAACAACACCAGGACTGAGCATTACAAACGCTCGCTTGTACCTAGATTACATGAAGTTAGTAATAGATACGCAGATGTAGCGGGTCTATTTAACTACACGGAAGGTAAGTACAAGAAGGTACTATCATATCTTTTCAATCAATATTAATTTAACTTAATTTTACTATATGTTTTATGTGTACGCATATCTTCTATATTTTTATCCTTCATGAATTTTTATTCTTTATATACTCTCTGATGTCATTGTACGACCTAATGCCACATTTAATAGTTACCTTTTTAATTGTTTGTGCTATATTATTATATTTGTAGTTAACTGTGACATGTTATTATTGTTTATGGTATATTTATACCGTAGATATTAAATAAATAAATAACTTGTTCTAAAAAGCAGTAGGTAAGTCGGTACTCGTGAGTATCGATGTTCTATTCGCCCGACTACAAGCCGAGCCTCCTACTTACTCGCTCTGATCATCATGTGGAAATTTTCGGTGTTCGTTCGATCGGTATTTCAATTGAAGGTGCTCCTTACGACTGCCCGCTTTTGTGTTTCCACTCTGCTGAAACACGGTTCACTCATATTTCTTAAATACCTCTACACATCATCCCCATAAATGAAATACTCCTGTTTGTAGATTAAAAATAAATAAATAGATAAATATACTGACGTCATTGTATTTTTTGCTCTGTGGGTAAATAAAATGTATTTTCTAGAGGATTTTTTTGTATTTTTCATTTTTAAGAATAAGCACAAGTTTTGTGTACAAAATTGGCGGCATTATAATTTTTTTACGATTTGTTATTGTTTCACTTGACAGCTGTTTCGCCCTTTAAAGGCATTGCCAAATAAAATTGTAGCCCGGCCGCATACTTAGTAGGTACCTGAAAATTTCGTGTTTTTCTGTATCGCGAATTTTCACGCGATAATCGCAATTTTCTTGTGAATAACCGAGATTTTTCGTATTTTTCACGCGTTGTTCTGGTATTTTAATGTGAGAAAGTAATATTTTACCCTCTAAATATTTATTGTCTGCGGTTTTGACAATCTTGAATAGCCATAAAATGGAACGTAAATTCTTGTCGAAATGCCGCGTATTGTTATACTTTCTATCGATTTAAAAAAAATGCTAATAATTATAAATGAAATGTAAAAAAAGGCAACACAAAAAAATATGTATTTTATACTCGTATATATAAACCAACAAACAAAAGATGTGCACCACTTTTGCTTCAAAATCCCAAAAGGGGTTCATAACACTACTTTTTTTTTCAAAATACCTTCATTTTTCTTGCAAAACATCCCCATCTGTTCAACAATAAATGGAACTTTTCCAAAAATAACGCGAATTTCATCGAAAAATAACACAACTTTTCCAAAAAATAGCGCGAATTTCACCGAAATATATCACAACTTATCCCAAAAAATATTGCGATTTTTTCAGGGCTCTGGTAATTAGTGCATCAATACCATGATTGCACCTTTGTTTGTTTCCCGAGAACCTGATTTGTGAAGCAACTGTTGATTTTGTGATTTCCCGACATCTACTCTGAAAGTAATCATGTTTGATATCATTACCATCATCATTATGTACATCCCAGGGCGGGATTTGACCTCCTCCACAACTGCAATGATCTCCGCTGGCTGCCGTCCCTCGCCTCGGTCCATTCGCTTCCAATCCTCCTGAGTCCTTCTCATCCTGCTCCAATCCTCTTCCACGCAGTATATCCACCTCTTCTTCGGACTGCCACTGGGTCGGCTCCACTGGGGCACCCACAGTCCACACATCATCACCACATCTGGCACTCTTTCTACATGTACAGCCCATCGCAGTCTCTGGTACCTACAGAATCTTACATTTATATATTTGTGAGAAACAAACAGCCTTTAATACAAATTTATATACAAAGGGAGAGGAAGAGGGAGATAGGATCGGGATAGGAGATGCTCTCGGTATCTCATGCTGTATAATATTTTCGTTTTTATTCTTTATTATTCATTTTCTAGTATGGCTCCAAAGATTCTTCTCGGTATCTTCCTTTGATAACCATCCGAAAACCTTTTGTAATTCTTATTTGTTTGTTTCTTTCATAAGGATTCTGCTTTAAAGTTTTCTTTCCTAACGGAAGGTGGCATTCTTCGAGGTAGTTCTCCTTCTTCGTTAACAAATCGGTTTATTTATATATTCCCAAAAAGCCGACATTGTAAATCCTCTCCTAATTGAATTATAAGCCCCGAATTAGAGTCTAGATCGGCGTGTAATACCCATTGTGAGCGAGCCGTTAGGGTCCATATTGGCGTGACAAATCTGTGCGGATTTCGCAAGACAAAGGGTGTAGTTATTGGTTCGCGCCGCAGGCAAAATTCGACCCTGTTGTTTTGTTTTGGAAGCCTTGATTGAATTTATTGATTAATGCCGGTAATTGAGTGCTTGACAAAATTTAATGCAATCTCGAATGTTTTTCATTTGGAACAGCTCAGTTACCGCATATTCTATTTTTTTCATTCGTAATGTTAATAAATGAGACACCGCGTCTTTGTGGACACCACTTTCATTAAATTAAGAAGATGTTAATTCCTGTTTTTCCGTATTGGGAACCAAATGACGGTCCTCATAATACCCGTTCTATCTCCCTTTCTCTTAAGGTTAGACATGTGTTTTAGAAAAAGAGAACTCCAGATCTCACTTTACATAAAATTGTGTAACCTCAAGGGTTAAGAAGCTATTAATAATTTTCTAAATAGCATTAAAACCGTGCATCACACTGAAAAACACCGATTTGAAATAAAACTGAGATCGCCAATTTAGGTTCCAGACAGGTCAATGAAATTGTTAATATGCTCACGAAAGATTTTCCGTATTTGAAAATGTTTCATAAATTTCAATAGAAGCGAGGAAATTTGAGCTTACATCGAGCACACGAACACGCCCTCAGTTCACTTCTATCGCTATATCTCTTTAAGCCTCTGCATTCACAATCTCTATGTACACATTACAAACTTCCCTTGAAAAGTTATTTTTTAAAATATTCTCTGAGTCTAGTTGAAAAAGTAATTATAAGAAATTCCTTCGGTAGAAAAAAAATCACAAAGTATGCTCCGAAAAATATTAATAACACTTGTGGTTCTTTCTAATTTTGAAACTGTCAATGCGTGGTGGAATTCCATATTCAAATGATATTTTTTTTAAAAACCTTTGTAATTTTTTTCCACTTATTTATTTTCGATTGAAAAATTACTTGTGGTTCTGTTATTTAACATGTTATGACAAAAAATCACAACGTTTCTTTAAATGCTACTTGTCTTGAGATTTATGCCCTATTGAAAATATGTCGTGTTTTATTAAATGTTTTTAAAACGATCGCTTACGCCCTCGGCGTTATTTATATTAGCGCGCTCCCTCTCTTTTCCGTATTAACATATCGATGTTCAGTTTCCGCTCGGAGGGTATTGCTTGGTCTTATGGACCTTCACACGACTGGTTTCCCGGATATTAACTTAAGTCACCTCGTCGTAATGTTAGACCATCCGGTCGTCCCTTCCTAAAGCCAAGCCTACCTATGGTCGAACCTTCCGACGCCGAGGCTTTTGTTAGTATCCGGCAAATTTTGTTAGTGGAAGGGCTATTAAGAGAAACGGCTGCGCGGCCTGTTTCGTGCAAAACTTAATTTTGGATTTGAGGCCAAAAAGTTTCACCCAAACCAAATTTTTTATTTATTCAAAAGCTATAGCATATTTACAGTCCCTTGTATCTAGGATGAATGAAGTATGCATGAAGAACGAGCTAATGATGAATGTAAGTAAGTCTAAAGTCATGGTGTTTTGAAAGAGAGAGTGCGAAAACAGTGTGCAATATAGTTGTGAATGACGAATTCTTGGAGCAGGTCGATGAGTTTGTATATTTGGGAAGTATGTTTACGAGAGATGGAAAGACTGATAGGGATATTGAAAGAAGGGTGAATGCAGGAAAATCCATTAATGGGAACACGGTTGGCGCTAACAAAAAGTTGTCCAAAGAAGCGAAGCTAGCAGTCCACAATGGAGTGCTGATACCAACCCTGATGTATGGCAGTGAGGCATGGAATTGGCAGAAGAAGGATGAAAGTAAACTGAATGCCGTAGAAATGAGATCTCTGAGGCGAATGTGACGTAAAACCATGTATGACCGTGTGAAAAATATTGAAATTCGTAAAGAATGCAAGGCTGATGTAAGCGTAATGGGTAAGATTAAGAAAGGGACGCTTAGATGGTGTGGGCATGTGGAGCGAATGAACGAAGAAAGGAGTGTCAGAAGAATGTATTACGCGAATGTGAATGGAAGAAGAAGCCGGGGACATCCGAGGAAGACATGGCACGATCAATCAGTCGGGCCATGTCAGAAGTCGGAATAATAGAAGAAAATGTATGAGACGATGTATGAATGTGAATGAAGCAAGAAGTGTATGCCAAGATCGAGTTGTTTGGCGGTCCGTCCTCTCTGCCTACCCCTGCGGAGAAACGGCGTGATGGTTAGTTAGTTAGTCTATAGCATATATCTAGTACGGATTAGAAGTATTTTTTAAATTTAAATAATGAAACATGGGTCATTAAATAAATCGATTTTACGGATTTTTTAGATAACTTTAGCAATTATTTAAGGGTGATTTTAAAAAAATGCCTCGTATACTATGAAAATATAATTAATTATAAAATTAAAAATGAAAAGGAATTAAAATAAGCATCACGATGGGCTTAAACTTTAATTCAAAACCACTGGAATTTTAAATATCGACCCGAAAAAACGTTTTTTTTTTTTTTTTAAATGTATCTTTTATTTTATGTAATCATATTTACATAGCAAAAATGACGATTAAAAAATAATTACCACTAGCCCGCAAATAATTTCCCTGGTTGCCTTTAAAATCAAGAAAAATCGATTTCTTTAATAGCCTATATTTAATACTTTAAAAAAAATGAATAAAATACTTCTAATCCGTACTAGATATTTACTATACCCTTTTATTGAGAAAAAAAATCATTCAGTTTGGGCTTGTATTTTGGCCTCAAATCCAAAATTACGTTTTGTACGAAACAGACCACGCAGCCGTTCCTCTTAAGTGTTCCACTACATGAGGTTCGCCTCAAGGGGCTATTTTCAAAGTTAGAAAATTGCCTAAAACTATGGAAATAACCTTTAAATATTGTAGTGCCTAAGTATTGACACTCAGTCGTTTTATATTATTATCTGATATTGTGAAAAGGTCAAACTCCATAACGACCGTAACACTAGTATTCGTGTACCTTTTACTTTATTGGGACAAAATTCCTTATCTTGTATGATGTATCCTGTTCCTTTAAAATTTTACACAATGACCCCAGAGAAAGTTACATAATACATCGACCCTTTTTTGGATGGTAACAATATATTATATATAGTATGTTTATATAGCTCTGTTGAATTGATTTTGTTTATTTGTTTTGTAAACAACTTGTTATCTACAATTTTTCTGATGATGTTTTTATCTTTTTGTTTCAGGTAAGCTCCCTTTTCTTCATATCAACTGTCCCATTGTTTAAAGCCAACGGCGTCGTAAGTACCTACCTACTTTCTAATAAACATTCCTTAAAGAGACCCATGTTGTAGGAGGGAGGAAACACACAAGCCGGAAAATCATTCTACAGTCAAGAACGAGTCTAGAAACGACCCGTTCTCATGTGACAAATGTCAACTGTGTATAAATGTTACTCGCGTTTGTCGTGTTTCCTAACTTGTGCACCACTGTCGAAGGAGTCAATGAAGTTAGTTCCTCGGAGCATCTTCCATTGAAATACCGGTAGAACACAGGACAGCATTTCCACCTGACCCCTGTGCTCTAAAGTTGTAATCCGTTTCTCAAGATAGGGGAATCTGTTAAACGGACCATCCGTTTCTACCAGTGGTGGGCGAAGCGGCTCGGTTTAGTTAGCCGGATCACTAAATCAGCTCTTTGTAATACTACAAGAGCTGGATCACCGAACCCGTATACACGGGTTCGGTGATCCAGCTCGTTACAATATATACGCATGGCATTTTAAGTAATAATAATAATAATAATATCTTTATTTTAATTAAATTTAACTATAACTAAAAGACATGTATAATATAATAATGTAAGTGTACAGTGGTTTATAAAGTAAAATAGAAAATAATATAATAACAGTTATAGTTGAAGTTTTACATAACCCGCCTCACTAGGCTAGCCTGTGTTGAGGCAGTAATTTTGCAAATAATTTTGTAGTTTTAAAATACCTATGAATATGAATATATCCTTATATTAAGATCTGCTTCGTAAATCGTGCATCAGATTCATCAAATCGGCTAAGGAATTAATCCGAAATTGAAAATATCATCATTCCTGTATAAAAAAATAAATCCCCAAACAATTCACTTTAATTACACAATTCACAAGATTCACTTAACCGTCGAAAGACAATAAACCATCATTATTGTCCTCGAATTCATATTATTAGTGATCCGGCTCACTAAACCGATCCGCTTCGCCCACCACTAATCAACAGTATCCGTCTACGTTCTACAATAAATGCGTTGTTGATATTGTTGCATTTCCAATAGCTATATACTCGTATAATATACACAATAATTAACACCTACCTGCCCTCTTTTGTTCTTTACAATTGGTGATGAATTTGACTGAACATCAATTTTATCACATGGTATGAACGGTTTAATATCTCAGAAACACGAGTATGGGCGGGGTCGCATCGCCGCAGCCATGCGCGAGTGATGGGACGCAAGCGGGAGGGTGTGTATGTGCAGTAGGAACCGAAATTTTAACTCTAACAGGTCGATCTTAAGTTGAACTGAGAATAGATGTAAATATTTTTTTCGTCTTTAAAACGAAGACAAAATTTATCATGCACGGAACACTACGGTGATTGTTAAGATATTTCGACACAGTATTAGTTTTTTTTTTAATAATTTACGCTAACAAAGAAGTTCCTCGCAAAATCGGGAATCTAATCTACATCATTCATTAAACATCTGATAAATAATAGGTTTTGTGTTTCATGAACGACGAAGAATCGGAATCTATTATTATGATTTGTGTCACATACAATGGAGGGATGTCAGATTTATTGATTTTTCACAGAACACACCGCCTTCCCTGACACGACTCCCCATGACAATACTTATATCGTATAAATATCGCTCTGCGAATGCCATATTGCCACATATCAGAATAAATGCAAAATACGATTTATTGCATCTGGACGATTTTCACCTATGTACTTCTTCACCGGGATTTCCCGCTGAATAAGGTTTATGGGAATCCCTTGTACTGCCTTCTGTATTAAATATCACGTTTCAAATAAATTCTTGTTCCAGGCTTATTACAACTTACAACCATTGAGGTATTACCACAATGGTTACAACAGACCCAAAGTTTGTTAATTTAGTTTAAATCTGGATTGTTATAGACCCAAACTTGGAAATATAATTACAAACAACAATTACCTAACATCATGCGAGTATTATATTATTCGACAGTAGAATTCTAAAATTGTCAACAGAATTTAGTTTTAAAATTTTTAAAGTCACCCACTTGTAGTTACTACCCGGTTTCACCCGAGTTTTCTACACCTTTTCACAAGTAACGATTGATAAACATGGATCAAACAATATGGTGTTTTACCTTATTTTACACTTGGAATTGACTTTACAAGTCAAAAACAATAAGGAACTCCATTCCAATTTACAAAAAAATAAATTATCAATAATGACGTTCAAACTTAAATACCAGTATTTTTCGTTTTTTTTTAAGTTAGTATTAATATATAAAATAATTTTCTATTTTTCAAAGTACGCTAAAATGCTCCAAATCTATGGTCAGTCGGTTGTGATCAGTTTTGAGGTTAGAATGTCAAATGTCAAAACAAGGATGAGCTTTACCATACATAATTTTATATTCTATTCATAGTAAACCATCACTAAACAAAAGTAATAAAATTATGTATCTTTTTAGAATCTTTAACTAAAAGAATAATAATATTATCGAGCATTAATACTATCATAATATCCACGTTGATAATTGGTTTGCTCATGAATACTCTAATTTATTTCACTAATAATAGTTTTTTTTATTATTTTTATATTGAACAACAATTATAGAGCTTAAAGTCACCCAAATTAAGTTTAAATTTCGCCAAAGCTAAAAAAAATACATGTATAATATAATTAGAAAAAAAAAGTGAAAAAAAATTTGTCCATACTAATAAAAAAAAGACGTAATGCGCACGTAACGTCAGATGTTCCGAATGCAATGGTAACAACATAACCAGGTGTTTTGATGAGATGATTTTTTATTCACTTTTAAATAACGTTTTCTAAATTCTTCGTATAATTAATTATATATAATAAAAGTTATATATTCAGAATAGGCAATTGCTGATCTATATGAATACATATTTTTAAAGACATTATATTTTTCACTGGAGTTCCTTATTCTGTGGCATTAAGGTAAAGAGGTATGTGTCACAATTCTCCAATTGTTCAGGAGAGACTAAGTTAATTTCTCGCCACCTTTATTTGAAGACTTGATAGCATCATGGAATAGAGACTCTTTAAGACGTTTAAATTCAAATAGGTAAAGCGGTATATGTCTATATATATTCCTTCTCATATTCTTTATTTTTTATAATGTGAAAGGCAATGTGAAGGTTTCACCGCAGGGGTAGGCAGAAAGGACGGACCGCCAAACAACTCGAACTTGGCATACACCTCTTGCTTCATTGACATTCATACATCGTCTCATACATTCTCTTCTATTATTCCGACTTCTGAGATGGCCCGACTCAAGTATTTGATTCACTTGATCGTGCCATGTCTTCCTTGGCCGTCCCCGGCTTCTTCTTCCATTCACATAAATTATATTTTTGTTATTAGGATAAGGTAATTTTTTCTCTATTCGTATCTCTTTGCCTGATCTTCCTTAGACCTTTTAAACTAAAACTCTACATTTACCTTATTTTCGAAATTTTGTTCCATGCGATATACGTAATACCTAAATGCCAGCACAGAATTATTGCGTTTTTCATAACGCTATTTTATTTTCTTGCCCTTGGGTTCGGGGACCTATCGCTTCGTCAAGACGCCTCCCAGGCGTTCCTGTCCCGGGTTTCAGCAGCGGCCTCCTTCCATAACAGGCCCAGCCTCTCCTCCCACAGCCTCTGGAGTTTGCCTCAAAAACTTTTTAAAAAGATAATTTAAGAACGTGTTAGTTGGTTTTTAAATCAGAAAGTAACTTATGTAAAGATTAAATTTCTCGTTATTTTTTAAAGAAAGGCGGTGTTATTTTTCTGCGAAATTCGCGTTGTTTTTTCTGGAAAAGGTGGTTATTTTTCAGCAAAAACGATGATATTTTGCAATAAAAGTGGTGTTATGTTCGGCTTTTCGTATTTTGCAAGAAAAGTAGTGTTATGTTCTCTTTTTGGTATTTTGCAACAAAGGTGGTGTTATGTTCCCTTTTTGGTATTTTGCAACAAAGGTGGTGTTATGTTCCCTTTTTGGTATTTTGCAACAAAGGTGGTGTTATGTTCCCTTTTTGGTATTTTGCAACAATATGGTTTTATGGTCCTTTTTTGGTATTTTGCAACAATATGGTTTTATGGTCCCTTTTTGTTTTTTTTTGCAACAAACGTGGTGTTATGTTCCTGTTTTTGGTATTTTGCAACAATAGATGCATATTTTTGAAAAAAAAAAGTAAAATGTGTTGCCTTTTTTAACATTTTTTTTTAATCCCAAAAATAATGACAGTATGCGGCGTTTTCGACGTGAAGTTAGCAGCGTTCCATCTCATGGCTATTCAAGCTTGTTTAAACCATAGGCATATAAATATTACTTTTTAATTTTAAAATACCAGAATTTCACGTGAAAAACGAGAATATGCCGTATTATTCACTCGAAAATTATATGTTATTCGCAAAACGGCAAAATACGGGTTTTTCGCGTAAAAGTGAAGAATTTCGCGCTATTGGAAACGTGAAATTTTCAAGTCTCTGCTTCTTATATGACATCCTATTAAATACCTACTTAGGTACTGAATTACAGATTCCAATAAAAAACGCCATTTTATTGTTAAAATATGCGGTCTCGTTCACTATATTTCCATCACAAATAATAATAGTGTTTCTTCACTGTACAGAATCCACCATAATGAGCCTCTCTAGTAGCTTATTCTTACATAAGTTATTCCGAATGCTGAAGAAGAGTTATGGTTCTCTTCACCACCGCCATTCACCATTCACCATCCAGAGCCGGTGGCTTTAAACGGCTTAAGCTGTATTTATGTTTAGTGACTACGTCTGAATGGGAAGGTAGTTTCATTTGATATCTCTTCACTTCTACTCTGCTTCTTCTGTATCACAACGTTAGTAGTTACTCACCGAACTTACGAGTGAAATACACGGCAAGTTTTGTCTGAATACCTACATAAACCAGTACAAGTGAAATAGACGATAAGTTTTGTCTGAATATACCACTGAAGAGATACATCGGTAGAAGTGCTCTGTCGACGTGTCTGTGTGTCAGAAATAAAATAATTTTAACTTTCTTCAGGTGAAATTTATTCCTAAATTACAGAACGGTGAATACTCTCAGTATCGTCCCTGCGAAAGACCACAATTCGGAACGTTGCTGAAAAATGGCTTTAGCCGTGTTTGATGATCAAGTCTGATTAACCAGGTGCTTTCCAACCTTCCTCTACCCCATCTCCTTCTTATCTACTCCCTCCAGCCTGACAAAATATCTAAATATGGTATTTTCACATACTTCGGATACCGTTAAAAATGTGTGGAAGATTTAAAGTATTTCTGATTCTGATAATGACGGTCTCTGTGATTGAGTGGTTACGATCCTTGGCTACGAATCCGGAGGCCGCGGGTTCAATTTCCGGTATGCGCAAGTAAATTTTATTTGATTAAATTGTGTTATTTCGCAAATTATTCATTTAAAATAATATTTTGTATATTTGCGGCACGTTCCAGAGTTTTAGATAATGTCAGTATCACCCTTGTGAAAAACCACCATTCAGAACCGAAACGTTGCTTGAAATAACTTTAGCCTTGTTTGGTGACCAGATCTGAATAACCAGGTACTTCCCCACCTTTCTCTTTCCCATCTCCTTCCCCCCCGCGATAATTTTATCCTCACAACACACCCTAATCGGGGATGCCATAGTCTCACTGGCTCCAGACGCTTGGGAGCCGCTGGGACTTTTGTGTGGTATCACATAAAAAAAATGAAAAAATCGCTCCAAAATTGTAATTTAAATATTTTCATTTATAACTATTGAATTTAAAAATTATCTAAAACCGCCAATTCCGAAACGGTTCGAAATGGCTAAAACGTCATTATGATGTGCACAACGCCGCTGACTGGCAAGACGGCTGTCACCGACGTTGGTCGGCGTGACGTCAACAACGCCGTATTCACGAACAAAAACAAACATCTCGTTTTGGCGTCATATCAAAAATGGTACATTTTGAATCGTAATTTTTTTAAGCACTGTAAAAAACAGTGAAAATACCCTATTGAGGATGCCATAGCTCCACGGTCACAATTGGGATTCATCTTTGTGCGGTATTAATTATTTTTAAATAAAAAAAAATTATTTGGATGACAACTAATGTCGCCACTTCACATAATACCTTTTGACTCCTAGGCTCCGACAGACATTATTATTACATATTATTTTTTGTTCAAGGAAAAATTTCGGCATTTGAAAACATGGGTGGATATGTTTTTTTCTTGTTACTTTGGACATACAGAGACGCAGTATCGTGCAGCTTTTATTCAAGCAGCGCATCTGCCATACGTTCATACCCCGCAAAAAACATATGCGCAATCTCTGAAGGGGCGTCCTGTAAATTAATATCGTATTTAAATTTAATTAAAATAATCCATATATCCTTCAAAAACCCATAACTTGGGATTATGTCTTCTATTGCTCCGGCAACATTTCAACTCATCTTTAGGCTGGCGCCGAACTGTGCACCCAACGATTATCGAAAAATATATGAAAATAGTATTTTGTAACGAAATTTTTTTAGGAATTGAATATTAGTTGGTCGGGCATAGAGCCTGTTTTTCTATGATCATTTTCGTGTGATTTACGTTAAAATTTTCGCGAAACTCAGCCAACTACGAATCAGTGGGCTTTAATATTGTTCATAAAAAAGTTCAGTGCACAATTAGAGATGATCAATATTCCTGCCACTATTATATTGTCCCGGCGACTTTGCAGTCACAGGAATTTTTAACTGGTCTGGAGAAATATTTTGGCGCGTTGTTTTTAAATTGATAATCATGCAAAACTTATGTAATTATAAACAAAAATATCGTTAATGTAATCTCAAGTCTACGCTATCGAGCACTGGTTCAAAAAGATGAATATACATGAAATAGGAACCCGTCTTCGGTAACCGGAACCGAAGAGACAGGTATTTTAGATTATAATACGCTGTCAAATTTTTTATTAGTTGACGAAGTAAAGTTGTGTTTATAGGTTATTATACAAAAGCCTTATTTTTATGTTTTTGTGTTGTTACGTCTCAGTAGCCATTACCGTTAACGCAGGGTAGGTTTTATAAAATTTAAATTAGAGAACTATGTAGATGACAATATTATTGTATGTTAGTTGTATAGCTCTTGAGATCATTTTCGCAAATGTTATTCGGTTTCAGAGTCAGTGCCGATACATCGGTGTTTATTGAAATATAATATAATAAAGTAGCTTCATACAATAAGATGTGAAAATATAAGTACAATATGCTGGACATTTTATTATTGTTGTGTGCTTTACATTACCTGCTAAGTTGCTAGCTGCTAGCTTTAACCGATTAACGGATTACCTGCCATATCAAATATCCGCTTTATTTAACCATGTTACGAGCCAACTGCTAGATGTATAAATTTTCCATATTTTTTATCAAGAAAGAAAGCCAACGTAATATGATAATTACTCCGTTAGTAAAGTTGTACTAATTAATATAGGTACCAACAGATGGCACTGATTTATACATTTTTGGTTTTTACCGAAAGGCACGGTCTTTTTCGATAACACAAACGAGTCTTACCTTGAATGCGCATTGTTCATACATGTACACTTTATGTATACTACTGTCAAGATTTGAATATGGCATGTGCGTAATTTTGCATACTTAGTTCCTGATTTTGATTCGTTATATTGGGGCGGTCAGTGTTACGCGTGTGGCGCTTTGTGTTTATTGCATTTTTACAACAATTTTAATATTTTTTTGTAATGGAATGCACACTTCTGCAGACACGCCAATAACACAATTCTGTCGGTTTGTCTCTTCAGTGGAATATACCTATCTAGGTATATTTGAACAATGTACAAGACTCCCTTTACCTGTACAAGGCGAAACTTGGACATTTATTGCTTAAAGGTATAATAATTGTTTATGTTTGAAATCATATGCGAGTATTCAATTTTATGTGACTTGATAGCTGATTGTCTACGAGGAAAGTAAAATACGTTCTTACGATTATGTAGTTTTATTCAAAAATTCTTGATTTGTTCACAAAAATGGTTCTCCTACTTCTGGTGCCTTCTCTCGACGATGTTGGATATCACCAGGGCAATCTTGGTTATATTTGAAGGGAAGTTTCTTTGTTACAAAATAACGTTAATCGATATTTATTAAGGACCTGAAAAAATCGCGTTTGTTTTGGGAAAATGGGGTTATTTTTCAGCAAAAAGTCAGTGGTGTTTTGCAATAGGAGTGGTGCATTTTTTAAATGAAGTTAGCTTTGTTCCATTTTATGGCTATTTAAGCTTGTCAAAACCATAGACAGACTTAAGAGGAACGGCTGCGCTGCCTGTTTCATACAAAACTTAATTTTGGATTTGAGGCCAAAATACTCACCTAAACCTAATGATAAACATAATGATCTCTTGTTTTTCATCATAAAGTATGGTAAGTATCTAGTATGGATGAGAAGTAATTTATTTATTTTTGTTTTATATTATGAAATATAGGCCATTAAAGGAATTGATTTTTCGCGATTTTAGAGACACCTTTAACAATTATTTGGGGCTAACGGTGATTTAAAAATAAAGTTTTACACGGTCTCCTTTGAAAATATAATGAAATATAAAATATATATATTTTTTAAATGTTAAAATAATCATTATGGTAGACTTTAAATTAAATTAAAATGTCCAATTTACTTTTGAACACAAATTTTCCGTACATACTAATATCGACCCAAAAAAACGTTTTTTTTTTAAATGTTTTGTATTTATATTTTTATTTGCGTAATCATATTTAGATAGCAAATACGATATATATATATATTTTAAATATGATAAACTCGCAAATAATTTTCTAAGTTTCCTCTGAAATTATGAAAATTGTTTTTTTTTTCATGGCATATACTTCATAATTTAAAACAAAAATAAAAAAAATTCTTTTCTTCCGTACTAGATATTAACTAAACCTTTAATTAAAAAATATATATATCATTCAGTTTGGACGGGTATTTTAGCCTCAAATCCAAAATTAAGTTATTCATGAAACAGGCAGCGTTTCAGTTCCTCTTAATATTGAGAATACACTTTTTTATATTTTTTATCAGAATATCGCGTGAAAATACGACAGTTCGCCATTGTTTACCCGAAAATTACAAAATTCGCGATTTTCGCGTGAAAATGAGGATTTCTCTTAAAAAATTTAAACATACGCGAAATTTTCTGGTGCCTAATAATTAACAGATAGTTGAACTTAATACTTACAGGCTGACCCCGGGGTAGAGATAGTTCAAATCGTTGTTAACTGTTTCTATTGTAACTGTATGTTTCGAGCCTGTACATTTATTTATATTATCTTCCTATTGTTTTTCTTGTGTTTTCATTTTCATATTTGTCTCGAAAACTTTGTTGAACTCAATATTATGTAGCAAAAATTAACGGTCCCAAAATGAGTTGAATTGATTACCCATGGAAATGCAACATTGTTGTACGTCTTTAAATAAAACAAGAATAAAAGTGTTGCGGTTCCTTCTGCGGTTAGAAGCGTCTTTTCGTTGAAACGCATGCGCTTTTATTTATGAGCGCGGTGCGAATGGACTTAATTAAACTGGTCAACGCCAAATGGCCAGGATTCATCGCTCGTGGTGCTGGGTCCGGACGCGTGTTATGTGTGACGTAATGTACCGTGTAATCTCTTATAGTGCTCGCGGCGTGGATCTCGCTGATCCATCGCCTATCGATTTTTAAAACTAACGCAGAGGCTCTCGCAACGGTCGTTTGGACCGCTGTTATATCGGATTGAAGTAAATAATTCGCGTCGAGATCGTGTATTGTACTTACAATTCGCGGTAGATATACAACGCATTGTAAAAAAATTGTGTATTGGGAACATTTCTCGCTCTTCCTATGTCAACTGTGGTTAGAGGTGCAAATGTAGAGATAATATTCTCTACCCAGTGAGCGGGCCGCCTATTGCTACTGTAGGGCTTAAATCGCGTTAGATTTATGATGCATTACTTTACACATTACATGCGTCTGGAATGTCTGGACCCGCCATGCAAAAAACAAAACAATAGACAATTGTTCCACAAGATGAACTAGTTCAGAAAAATTCGTGACAAGGCAAAGCATTGAGAGGCCGAAAATTATAGTTTATTATCGTTTTAAAGACTTTTACTCTCAGAGGTTGAACGACGCTCTTAATTTTATTTTTTAATGTATTATATATTAATTTTACAAACAATGGGAACTTGTACCCGCTAAGCCACTGCAAGTAGCTTGTCAGCAGGAGTTTAGTTCAACAATATTATATAATACAACAGTAAATAACGATTATCAAACATTTGTAGCGTAATAATAGAACTATATAGGTGCATGCATGTAGTGAACAATGTACACAACTTATTGATAAAAATATTGAGAAATGAAAATAATAAAACAGTAGTACAGTTTTGTTACAGTGAGGATAGACTTAATATAATAGTAGCACTTAAATAATTTTAAAGATACCCGCAGCTAAAAGGAGACCATCATATTTGTTACCTCCAACAAAAGCCAACACTTTAACATCGTATAGTGTGAAAAGGTTAAAACTTTGTGGCATAAAATGTAATTGAAGAATGAAATAATATGTAGGTAGAAGGCGATGTATAGGTACGTCACACGTTTTCTTAGAATCTGAAGCGCAACTAGAAACGTAGAAATGTGGAAACCAGCACAATTATGGAATTAATAACATGTCTACTAAAATAATTATAGTAATGCATTTGTAAATTATTTGTTTATTAATTTCTATAAGTTGCGTGCATTTAATATAACTGAAATCAAAGAAGCGTGTGTTAGGATCTGTCATTATTGAAGCGGCTCGCCATTGTTTAACAGGAGTTGATTTATTGTATAATAATTATATTAAAAAAAACTTTACCTTAAATTGCACAATGTAAATTAGACGACTACACGAGAAAAAAATGTTTTAAATACAGAATAAAGAGAGATAATCTTATCTGATTCTAACAGGAAGAGAATTAATTTATAATTGAAAATCTGCGATTATATAGGATATGTAGATGGCACTACAATCGCTGTGATTCGCGTGTTTGATGGATGTCAAAATATGAATTATTAGTGGCCAGTTCAGCAGGTAGCTACAATACTGTTATCTGGAAAATTAAGTTTTGAGTATTCTCTAAAAATGCGATTTTCAGAGCTGTGTTCTAATTGCATTAAGTCTGCGATGTTCACCCACCTCCCACAATACTCCGTAAACACCGACACGCACCCCCCTCGATTCTCATAGCTATTTCCCATACAGACGAAAAACTGCCGCGGCTAATGGACGGGTGGCTGAAGCTGAAGGCATACCGCCGATAGCTCCGTCGTAACCTTTATCATTTACACGGTGGCTGAAGCTGAAGGCATACCGCCGATAGCTCCGTCGTAACCTTTATCAAGTCTTATTTACATAAGATCTCGCGACTCCTAGGCCTCAGACAGTTCATGAATTTTTTTAACTTTTCAAGACGGAAACTCTACATTTGAAAATGTTTGTTCAATTTGAGCAGATGTAAGGAAAAACGCCCACAACACTCTTGTATCGGTTTACACAAAACATTTTTTTAACTAAAATCACATCCAACCTGCTTTTCTCTTACTTTAAGTAAAAACGTGATAACCAGCGTTGTTTATTTATTTTCGACGGGAATAATTTAACCATGTATATTATAATTATTTTTCGAAATTTATTTTAGTAATAATGATAGGAAAATAAAATATTCCGCTGCCTCTCTTTATAATATTCTATCAAACTTAATTTCTGTACAGATCAATCATTGTCCCACCTTCTTCCCCCTCCTTTTTCTTGCGTCTATACCACAGGGAGGTACAATTTCTAGAGTGGGAATATCATCTCTGGCACGTTATGAATAATCGATCCTAATTTATTCGATTGAATTAGTAATTAATATTGAAGTTGTTTCACTATGTTCAAAGGTGGTCAAATTCTGCGGTCTTGGGTCAAAATATGACTAGTTTAATTAAAAAATGAATTAAATAACAAAAATTTTATTCACCACTTTATTAATATGAAGATATCTACATGTTTCGAAAGCGATGCTTTCTTCATCGGGAGTAATACTAAAAATAATAATGTCAAGTATATAGACAAATGATTAAAATTATAACACAATATACAAATTATAAACATAAACGAAAATTGATTAAAGTAGGTAAAGTAATTAATCAAAAATGTTAATAAAAAATTATTATAAAACATTGAATAACAAATTTATATTAGAAATTAAATATATATATATATATACATCATTAATATTAAAATGAAAATAAATTCAAGAGATACCTATTTAATAATTCACTATTAAGGGGGCAGACTCAAATAAGGCGTTAAACGTCACTTCGCAGTATGCTAACGTAAGCAATACAACACATAATTTATCTGCAAATTCTTAACAGAAAGTTACGAAAGTGTCTATGGTTTTCAGTGACGTAAATTCTAAAACTGTAATCTTTTACATTATATATGAAATACCTACTGTAATTTTAAGTAAAACGCTCGACAGTGCCTTTGCCGTTATGTTAACTGCACTCATTACAAACATATTTAATTAAAATCTTTCCACAATCTCAGAGTAAATAAGATCAAGAACCAAGAGCGTTTATTAAAAATAATTCAGTAAATCTAGATTTTCACTGTAATTCCCTCAAAGTTCAGGAATTTTTAAATTCAGTTCCGTCATACAAAAATCGTATGAGAATTTCCAGCCCGCGCGATTGTTGATAAAACGATTTATTTCGCCGGAGTAAATCAGTTGTGAGAAGTCCTTCAGAGCGAGCGGACGTCGATTTGAAATTCGATATTTCTGTCTGTTTTATGACAAATAGCTGGGAAGAGAGGTGTTAAACTGCCACCGGAATGTAGGAATTACGTATTTTAGATTTTTTTTTGTTGTAATCACATTTCTTTGCAACGTTCTTTAAGAAGGTCCAAAAAGTGATTAATTTATTATACCTCACAATATAAAAGACCTGCGCACTGGAAAAAAACTGACGGACGTGGTACAGATCTACAAGATTATATCTTTGCAGGGTGTCAAAAGCAAAACTAAAGAATGAACGAATTATTTTTAAAATCTTAACATTTTTTGTGCCCATATAATTTACAATCTTGACGCCCCTGACTGCATATATAAGTATGCCGATCTGTGCCTATCAAAATCCATAGTTTTAGCGACTATCTTGAATTTCTAGATATTCACACTTATTTGGTTAGAAAACGGCGTAAGTCACGTTAGGGGGGTGCTGATGATGATTTAATGTCAACCTGAGTAATTTCGATGGTCATTTTGAATTTTGAGTTCTCTACCGATTTGGTTCAAAATCGGAATTAAAGTGTTTGGAGGTGCACTGAAATCAAATGCGAAGAATGATAACAAAGAATGTTTTTCTTCATTTAGAACAGCTGTATCTCGGACGATATTAGGTCCTTAGAGACCAATTTGGTTTCAAATTGTAGAATCTTTAGCCTAATTTAAAAAATATGAATTAACCTTCACCAAAAAATTACCCCTTCACTGTCAAAATTCGTTAAACACAAAATAAAATGCGAAGTATGATAACATAGAATGTTTTTCTTTATTTAGAACAGCTGTATTTCGGACGATATTAGGTCCTTGGAGACCAATTTGTTTTAAAATTGTACCATCTTTAGCCTACTTTAAAAAATTTAGATTAACCTTTACCGAAAAATTACTCCTTCACTGTCAAAATTGACCAAAACACTAAAAAATAGTGAAGAATCAAAAAATTTGCATAATTTAGAACCGCTGTATCTCGGACACTATTAAGTCCTTAGAAACGTTTTTGATTTCAAATTATAGCATATTTGGTCTACTTTGCTTAAGGGAAGACTTTTGTGAAAATACTCCCTGTAATAGGTATTATTCACCCGCAAAATTTCAGTTTTTCTTATTGCCTTCATTGACTGAACTACTGGTGAATTGTATTCAAGCTTATTGTCTGCGTCTGGAGTGGGTTGTAAATCATTGTTATCTACCTATGTTATATTTTTACTGCTGTTTAGTATACAATATTGAAGGGCCTTTCTAAATCCAAAAATTATCAAAAGACAAATAATTCTTATTCCCGTTAACAAACGGGATCTAATTCACATCCGCCATCTTGGTTCCTAAGTTAAATGTTATAGTCGGATTCCTTAACCATTAATAAAAACCAAAGCCATTGAAAGAACAGCCATATAAAAAAAGCATCTAATTCATTTCAACCATCTTGAATCCACAAGTGGACAATCGAAAAGCGGATTCCTTGATTCAAAAACCATAAAAATAATTCCCTATATCAAAAACTGTGGTTATAAGTATTTCTGAGCAGGTGGTCCACGTTACCCATTTCTATAATATTTCTGAAGCAAAAATAAAAGATTATGCTGTGAAGAAATAAATACGTAAATAGTAACAAAAAAATAATTTTGTGAAAGGGAAGCACTTTGTATGGGTACTGTCAATTATTAATATATTATATACAAATTTAAAAAAAAAACATATTCTCATCATTTACGCTAATCTATACCAACAGATCTACTTTCTTTACTTTGCAGTAAGCGGCAAAAAATCCTCCCTTTTCCGACTGCTAAGTTAAGTCTGTCAAGCTTCTATTAATTTATTGTTATACAGCGAATAACCGAAAAAAATATAGAGCAAATGTTTTTTGTTTGGGTTGGCCTTGATTAACTGTAACGTGAAAATTTACAACACATATTAAAGTACCATAAAATGAAAACTTTTAACGGTATTATTTATTAGTTTTATGTCAATTATTAAATTAATTATTATATGATTTTTTGTTGTTTGTGTTGAAAAAACAACTTCTTACGCTTTTTAAGGTCATTTTATAAATATTCTCCAGTCCAAAATTACAAATATTTCAAATAAATACCAACTCTTCTTCTGCCACCAATCTTCTAATACATGTAACATCAATAGAAATGGAGAATAAAACAGCAACTGTAAAAATATCATCTCTATACTTAAATTTTCTAATAAAACTGTGTTCATCTGAAGCGACCTGCCGGGAGAGTGTGTTTTTGGTATCTGTTTGTACATAATTAGATAAAGAATAGGGACTAATATTTGTACAGCGCCCTTTAGGTGATTTTTCACAAAAACGGCGCTATACAAATCATCCAATTTTTATTATTATAATTGTTGATAGTAGGTAGGTACCTACATAATATTTTAACAAAAAATGATTTTTTTATTTTATTATCGGATCTTTCGTGTAGTCAGGGTTGAAAATCATAGTATTATTCATAATATAAAAGAAAAAAAAATGCTAAAAGCTAGGGTTTAAAATTTCCCTAGATTTTGTGGTTATTTCCCATTTCCCTGAGAAGTTTGTTTCTCCCCTAGATCTAGGGAAATTTCCCTAGACATACCATCACTGGTACTGACTCTCGCATGGCTAAATCGACGGCACACATTTTAGGTTATGCATTAAAATATCGATTTATCGACTTCCACCGTTCTAACGGTTAATTTCCACATTTCATGCAATTATTTAGTTTGTTTCAACTGTTGGTTTTTGGCATGTGCGCATTATGTATGCGTTATTGATAAGTTACTACTTAAGGCGATGCAATGGGTAATAATGCAAAATTATGTATTTTGGTTGGAATATTTGATGGCCTAGAATTATCATAGATTATTTAATTAAATACTTAAAGTAGAACTCACCTTTGGCCTTTAGTTTAACCGGGATTTTTTAAGGTGAGTCTTTTTATAAGCCTAAAAAAATTATTGCAAAATTTCCTCTTTACGAACCCTCCTCCGATATTGTCGTATTGTTCATTGTGACAAATTGAGTTTCACCGAAAAACATTTTAATAATTATAATGCCTTAGCTTTACGAAATAAAATAAAACGCGCATTTTGACGCAGCATGTTAAATAAATAACTATAGTTGCTATTTTTTTAAATTTTCCGCTCTTTGCGTCTTCCCGTTCTGTGGCCTACCTTGTCGTTGACTTTAATAATATATGATAAATTATTCAAAAATATAAAGCCCCTGTTATTATTTTGCAAGGTAAAGTCTTGTGTCTTGTTCCGTGGGTGGGTGGGTGGGTGGGTGTTGGGAGTGGTTGGGGAGTCGGGTCGGTCCTCGGAGGCGAGCGCCAAGGGGAAATAATTCAATAATCATCCCCTCATAGTCTAACACGATAAGAATAATATTATAGAGTCTGGAAGACACTGTCCGTGGTCAAAGTGTACATTGTTGAGAGTGCTCCATAATTTTACTAGGATCCGCAGGTACTGCTATTCTGTGCTGTATTTTTTGTCTTTCCCATTAAAAAAACTTAACTATTTTTTGTTGAAATTCTTAGGTCTTATCAAAACTTTTTAGCAGTTTGTCTAACAGGAGCTTGTTATTCAAAACTTTTTACTAAATTTACAGTTAAGGTTAAGTTAAATATATACGTTAAATAAAATTAAAAATAAAACATGTAACAAACTTAAAATATAAATATTTCGTAAAAAAAAAAGAAAGTTAATGACAACAATAAATCACACAAGATAGAATGTTTTTTAAGTAGTGTTACTGAGGTATTTAATACTATGTAGGTATGTGTATTTAATATCCAAGATCTGGATAGACTAAAGAACTGAACGTAATCATTAAAATAAATTTTAAAAATATAGGAAGGGATTGTCTCATAGTAAGTGTCATGTCGTAATTTCGTGACGAGTTTCGAGTATCAGAAACGGCTGCATGTTCTGGCAGGTGAAAATACTAAACGGGAGAGGGACGTCGGAGAGTTATTATTTATTAATTCAAAATAATGATAATATTATTGTGCAATACGATAAACATGGTGTTTTTAATGAGAAGAATATTTATTACTTCTTTTTTTATTTGCATGGGCTTAGCATTTAACAAAATATAATCAGAAATATTACACATTTCTGACCGTTCTACGCATGCTTTACAAAAACATTTAAAAAGTTGAATATCCTTAAAAAATGCTGTGAAGGTTTTTTGTAACTTGTCTAATTGATAAATTAAAAAAAAAAGAACAGTTTGTAGTTTAATTTTGTTCGTGAACAATACGTATTTTTAATGCTTTTTTTGTAATGCGGATTACGTATCTTTCGTTATGTATATTTACAAAAACGCAACGATAAAGGATTAAAAATAATTTTCTCTACTTTAAAAATCATATTCATATTTTAAATATTTTGTAAAACTTACAATGGGACGGTCAGAAAAAGTAATATTTCTGGTTATATTTTAATAAATGCTAAGCCTACGTAAATTTATAAAATATTTAATAAATATTTTTCTATTTGAAAACATTATGTTTATCGTATTGCGTAATAATACTATCATTATTTTGAATTAATAAATAATAACTCTCCGACGTCCCTCTCACCCTTAAACAAAAAAAACTACGTGACCGATCAACTGCCGAAGCCGGATTGAAGCTATTGGCATTATTGATATTAAAAAAATATATATATTTTTATTTTAAAAAATTACATTAATACCTACGTATAGGTTGTCATTTAATCGTAGCTATTTATTATTTTGTATTTCCAAAATGTCGTTAATATGGCAACACCAAGTTACTGACTGCGTCTTTGAAATGTGTTCACACATTCGGACTATCCGTGTTTTCACGTATTCGCGTTTGACAGTTTATTTTAAAGAAACAACGCAAAAAATCCTAATTATTTTTTTAATTTAAAAAAAAAATGTACACTTCTCATTTGTTGTTTTTTTTAGTTTTTATTTTTATTTAAATTTTATTTATCTAACATTTAAATACATGGTCTTTCCATGTAATTATCTTCCTTGCAAAGCGTTAAATTATGAAAAAAATATAGCCTTAGAATATGATGTGATGTAGAATCATCTGCTTTCGGAACCTACCACTAATTTCTGAACACCGTTTGGTTAAAGTAAAAAATGCGTACGAAAATTTTGTTGGTTTTTTTTTTTTAATTACTATCTTTTTCTATGACCCATGTTGGTGATACCATTTAAAACATTTTAAATGATCGCAGCACCCTCATTTTTTGTCTATTAGATGTCAGGCTGTATAATAAAAAGATGTATTTTTTTAATTATTGGATTTCCTCAAAATAAACTTTAAAACGTTAAAGTAAATATTTGTACAGCGCCCTTGAGGTGATTTTTCACAAAAACGGCGCTATACAAGTCATCCAACTATTATTATTATTATTATTATTATTGATATAGCTTGTAACTTAGATGCGTTAAGTGTTTGAAAATGTACCTACCAGACAATCGATCGTTTACTTCAATATTTTTTTTTTTAGCACGGGGTAAAAATGGGGAAATTTATGGTTGACAAATACGTAACTATGTATAAATCAATTCAAATTTATTTTGTTTTCACCACTTTAATTATATTAGGCAGATTTACGCTAAAACAATCCTTACTCGTCCGTTTTCTTACAAAAGTAAATACTATGAAAAGAGACTAAACACTCGTATTACTAGAAATGCCAACAGAGATTTACCCCAAATTCCTGTAATACATACTACTTTTAGGCAACGGAATCTTAGGTACTTTGCGATAAGAATTTTCAACATTCTTCCGGTTAGCATAAAAAAAAACTGATTCACAAAAAATATTCAAACACAATGCAAAAAAATTGGATTAAAAGTAATGATAGGGCATTTGCCGGTACACTCACCCAAATTCGGAATTATTGATTCAACGATTTACGAAGCATATCTTAATATAAGTGTATATTCATAGGTATTTTAAAATTATAAAATAATTTGCAAAATGACTGCCTCAACACAGGCTAGTCTAGTGAGGCGGGTTATGTGAAACTTTAACTATTATTATAAACCACTGTACACTTACATTATTATATTATACATGTCTTTTAGTTATAGTTAAATAATTACAATAAAGATATTATTATTATTCTACACGTATCTACATTTTTACAAAATAAATTTAAAATAAAAAATACACAAAGTGAATACCAATCTTTTTAAGAAATTATACGTAGCTATGTAACCAGTCATAAATTATCAATTTTACAGTCTAAATAATCTGCCGTGTTTTGAACCGACGGTCTCGGAGTCCTTCCTGTGCTAAAGCTTTTAGCTCCTCTTTCACTGGAATTGTCTCCGTGTATTTATTTTATTAAGGATTATTTTCCCATGCCAATTCCCCACAACCGGTGAAAATAAGAAGACGTAATATTAATTAACTATTAAAAATTACAAAGTCGACCAGAAAGTTCTTTAATGTGTCACATCGAGTACCAAGTACCGGTCACTCTGTATCACTTCGCTTTCCGCAAAATACATAGATCTTCCGCCCTCCCAAACTTTCATAAATTTAATTATTTTCTTATTTATTACGTAAGTATTAAATTATTTTTCTCGTACCGCATATTTTTCAGACGTTTGCACCAGTTTGCGCGTACATAGATTATAGGCACTGCCTATTTTAATTGGTATAGCCCTCGGATTAGTTATAAGTCTATAACTTATAAGTACTTAATTATTTCTTATAAGTTTTCAATTTAAAGTTGTAAGTATCGTATAGTATAGACGATATTTTTTTGTATTTGTTTTTTGGTACTTTTAGCATAATTTATATGTTCATTTATAAATTATATTTTTTGTCTTGTATATCACTTAAGAGATAAATAGACATAAGTGTATTGTAAGTAACCCTGAGAGTAAATTTGGAGTAACCTTGTATGTAACCTTTAAGTAACCTCTTAAGTAACCTTCTAAGTTACCTTATAAGTTTTTTTATTTTTTTTTGTTTATTTATTGTAAATCAAATTTAATAATATTACCCATTTAAATAAATTATTAAGTATTGTTTTGATGATATATCAAAACAATACAACGGATTTAAATAAATCAATTAAGAAAACATTGTCAGTTAAATACGAGTAAACACATCATAAATGTGAAAACCTTACAGAATTCGAAATTTTAATTGTTCTGTAACTAAATCGGTTTTACCGATAATAAATCCTTACCCGTCCAAATTTAAAAGCAGTGGTAGTAAATTAAATCATATAAATAAGTCGTCACAGTGTATATTAACCACAATTTAAAAATGGCCTTAAACGCCGAAACAGCTGTCACAAAAATAAAAACAAAAAATACTTGCAGAACTTAATAATAACATTATTAAATTAGATTTACATTAAATTTAAAAAAAAAATTAAATGGAGTTCTACGAATTAAACACAAAAACAATTAATTCTTCTAAGTTTCGTTTGCACGTTACCTTCGATCGAACATTTGTTAATACCGAAATTCTTTCTTATATAAATGGTCAACGTTATTTAGCGCCATGTAGTAATTCATCTCATGGGCGTTTTATATTATTTGTTATTATTGAGAGCCGTTATCTAGCGGCCGTAATGTAGCGGTGGATGATGTCATTAAAACGTTATCTATACAAAGCAGATGGCGTTAGTTTCGTAGAGAGCGTTTGATTGTGAGCGGAACATAAAGTCGAAGGTGCCGCCATTTGCATGACGGCCGTCATAGCGGTGGCAAACAGCCGTGGAACGTTTTTTCTCGTCTAGCGGTGAACATTTAATAAATTAATTAGGTCCTTCGTGATTTTGACCAGCGAAAATGATTGATTGAAATTTTGATTGATTTTGCGAAAAATCAAGAAGCCATTATACAAATGTGAAGAGCAAATACTATGGAAAACCCGGTTAAAACAAAATCTGTTGAGTAATATCAGGTATGTCTACAAAAAATGTAGTATTTTATCAAATTAATTAGAAACATTTATTTGCAAATATTCGCGCTTCTTCTTCCATTCGCATTCGCGTTATATATTCTAATTTCTTCGTTCATTCGCTCTACATGCCCGAACCATCTAAACCTCCCTTTCTTAATCTTACTCATTACGCATACATCAGCCTTGCATTCTTTACGAATCTCAACATTTTTCACACGATCATACACGGTTTCAATATGGATCATATGGATCAACATTCGTCTCAGAGATCTCATTTCTACAGCATTCAGTCTACTTTCATCCTTCCTCTGCCCTTTCCGTGCCTCATCGCTATACATCAGGGTTGGTATCAGCACTCCATTTTGGACTGGTAGTTTCGCTTCTTTTGACAACTTTTTGTTTGCGCCAACCGCGTTTAGTCTTCCGTTAATGGAGTTTCCCGCATTCACCCTTCTTCCAATATCCCTATCAGTCTTTCCATCTCTCGTAAACATACTTCCCAAATACACAAACTCATCGACCTGGTCCAAGTATTCATCATTCACAACTATATTGCACACTGTTTTCGTACTCTCTCTTTCAAACATATTAACTATGTTAATATTTTAATTCGCTTTATGTTTGTACTTGTAAAAACTATTTTATAATTTATAATACCTATAAAAACATGCTTAATGTGTGGCCTTCGAACTGTGTACCTACGTAATATAATTTTTTTTTTCGAATATTATTAAATAAATTCCATTATATAAAATAAGATCCGTTTAATAAATAAATATCTGCAATAAATACATAATCGTTCGAATCCTGCTATTTATTTAAATCCTGCTTATTTTCCAAATGGCGTCAGAGTTCTTATTTTTATTTTAGGAAATAAATTCACACAATTATTATTATCGCGTCCTCGGAGCACAATATTTTTAGCGCGCTATGTTTAGCGCGGAAGGTTCCGCTCAACCGGAATGATCCGTTGCCCTCAACGTGTGTATTTTTCCTCACACACGGTAGACCGAGAGTAAATTATGGCGTACAGAGTACAGGTTGGTGAATAATTAAAATCCATCGGTTATTGGATCGGCCCGCGCGGAGGGGAGGAAACTTTACACCCTCTTTAATTTTATAATTACAATTAAAGCACCCCCTGTAACAGTGGCGTGCCGTGACAATCTTTTCAACGATTCTCCAGACTGGTAGATGCTCTTAGTCTGAAAATTCACCATTCAGAATCAAAATGATGCTTGAAATGGTTTCAGTCGTGTTTGGTGACCAGATCTGAAGAGTCGGGTTATTCTTAATCTTCGACTTTCTCATCTTGTGCCCTTCCCCATCCCCTTCAACCTCACAACATCACCCAATTGGGGATGCCATGGTCCCACTGTCTCTGGAGCAGTTCTCTTGTGCGGTTTTTACATAAAAACGATTAGTTGTCATACTTTTCCACTATAAAAGACCGACTTCCGCAGGCAATACTGGCGGCAATTCCAGGGTTTAGGCGTCCATTTATTGTCCCAGACAACGTTGAGGAAAGCAACTCCAGAGGCTGTGCGAGGGGAGGCAGAACCTACAACGGACAATGCGATGGGTCCCCGACTCGAATCGGACTAGGAAAAGAATACTATGAATTGAATATCACCATTTTCGCGTATAAAATAAAAGAAACACATTTCAAACGTTTGAAATGCCCTTCCAAAATAATATGGTTCCTTACAAAAAAAAATATTTAAAAAATACCCTTTTTTCTAAGAAATTTTAACAAGTATTGGCACGGCACTGCTTATTAGCTAGGCAGGTTGTTTCTATGTGCCAACACTGACTACCCCATAGACAAGGCATGGGAAACCTTTGTTCGTCGACGGTCCAAAATTAGTACCTGGTATAAAACTTTTTTTGCAAAAATATATAGAGGAAAGTGGCTAAATATGAAATACCAATTTATTTTGAAGCACACGTCTTAAAATCAATCTGCAATAAAATATTTTATCGGTGTTCAGCCATATATTTACTCTTATCATACGGGTTTTTTTTTAATATTTTTAACATTATTTTTATTTCTTTTATTATTTTATTATTTTATAATAGAAAGAAAACTGTACATTGGTTACAGTAAGAAACAATTTCCAGAACTTAAAATTACATTGTGGGTACCTGTGGTACCTAACAGCCATAATAAATTTAAAAATCAAATAAAACACTGGATACATTACATAGGGAGACCTGAAATAGAAAATATATTAACACCAAATACAACACCGAAACAACTCTGCTGCACTTAAAACACCCCACCTTACAATTATTTTATTTTTTTCACCAAGCACATCAATTTAAATTAATGTTATTTAATATTTTGTCAATGATATCCTCAGCACGAGAAATTCTAGTGAGAATATCATTGTTATTTTGTTAAAAAATATTTATATATAATAAAATATTATTATTATTATGGTATGGGAAGAGCGAATGAACGAAGAAAGGAGTGTAAGAAGAATGTATGACGCGAATGTGAATGGATGAAGCAGCCGGGGACGCCCGAGGAAGACATGGCACGATCAAGTGAATCAAATACTCGAGTCGGGCCATGTCAGAAGTCGAAATAACAGAAGAGAATGTATGAGGCGTTGTTTGAATGTGAATGAAGCAAGAAGTGTATACCAAGATCGAGTTTTTTGGCGGTCCGTCCTCTCTGCCTACCCCTGCGGAGAAACGGCGTGATGATTAGTTAGTTAATTGGTGTTTCCTTCTAATGTCGTATTTATACATGTATTTACCAGGTGCCATGTGTAGTGTATAATTGTGTGTATATGTGTGAGTGTGTTGATGAGTCACGGCCTGTTTGACCTACTAGGGCATCAGGTTTATTATCTGTGTTAAATTAATTCCTCCTTGACCATTAGAATCATCAGACGATGGGTTGGTCGCCAGGTATATGATTGGTTGGCTTTTTAGAAATTATTCTATTCCATATTTGGCTATTTTTCTCTATTATTACAAAAGGTATTTTATAATTCATGGTTTATTAATGATTTGGAAAAAATGATACCAGGCCAAATGAATTCGGGAATTTAATGCTTCATAGTTTTTTCGGTGTCTGTTTGAAAGGTGGAATTTGAAACATAGTTTTGGCAAAAGCGATTTAACCGTTTAAGTTCTATGCTTATTTTGCAAGTATGTATATAAATTGCTACAGATATTCTGTGTTTTTAAATAATAAAAGTATGGTATTCAATAAAAAATTCAATAACTTACAAATATCAATCAATTTTAATGACTTTTTTTGAAATTATACAAGTAAAGAATGACATTTTACGAATATTATAGTTCTAATTTAAAAAAAAGCTACAGATTTAAAACTACAAAAAATATAAGATTATTTCACTTCACAGTTGTATTTATGAAAATGAATCCCAAGATTCACTTTCTATTCGAAATCTTTTATTGATGTATGATAATGTCACTTCCGTCGTCACTGTCTTCGTGTGTGTGAACAAACGTCTCGTCGTCCGTAGTGCCGCTGTCATTTGATCATTACGGTCTTTACGATCATCCGCAATAGAACTAAATCCGACATGGTGAAAAATATCGATTCACTTTAGGGTGAATTTATTTTAACAGGATGATCAGTAAATACAGTTGTCAAGATAAGCGCAAACCGCAATATACCACGTTCAAATTGAACACGTGCTCTCCCGAGGACAACAAAAAGTACACTGAAAATTACAGCGCTATAGCGCTGAGGCCCAATTTACGTAACTAAAACTTACATCGCGATGGCGCTGGGTCGCACTCTAACTGTTAAAGTATGACGGATGATTTTGTAAGCGATATTAAACGTCTCGCGGATTGAGTGTTTGCTTCGGTGAAATCAAGAATTCTACAACAGTGTTAACTTTTATTATTACAATTCAATTGTCGGTGTGCAACTTAATCAAACCGTATTATTAATTTAGCAAACCGATGAAATTGACAAAGTGTCGATGTTTTATTATATTCTAGCTGATTTTTGGAATATAGTTATGAAGTTGTTAATTCTTTCTTATCGTTTGGGTGCCATAATTTATCTGACAGCGAAAGTAATGCATTGTGACGACTATTTCTATCTCTAAACAAAGAAACATTATTTTGAAAAATTTATTTCATTTCAACAATTATTTTTTTCAAAATATATATAAGTAATAAAGTTCTTAAGTAGGTACCTACATATGTTTTCCATTTTGAAAGTATTCTACCCAAACACACCTTATTTTGAATATGTAATCTGTGGCTAACCAGAGTAGTATATCTTTGTGCTTACCTTATTACAATATGGCGGGTTCTGTGCTTTTCATACTAATTTTAAAACGTTATAGCAATAGTTTTACACATTGGATTTCATTCAAACTACTTTCTAAACCTTCCCGGCACTAATAAAACAAACTGTGCTATTTTCAGCGAAGTCGGTTGAGTAATTTTCGAGAAAATCGAGATCAGACAGACGGACAAACTTTTGTTTGTATATAGAGATAAGGAGAACTGGTATATGTATACTGGGACGTTTTAATTAAATTATTTTATTTTATTCATGTATGTCTATGTAGATAAGTAAGGAACCATGATCACTAACAGGTTATAACAAATTATCAAGCAGTTCCACATACGAAAGACACAACAAGTCTTCTTTTTTTTAAATCTTTTGAAGCACAAAAGCAGACAAACAGCAACCATTCCAGCAATTTAAAAAATAATAACCCAGGTGTGTTGGATGGTACAACAGATTACTACAGTATGTCATAGAAAAAATCACCAGATTAACAGAAATTTAAAAAAAAAAAACTCAATGTATACCAGTTCCCTCTGCGGCCCTATAAAATTTGTCTAGTAATAATATCGCAACTATTTTCAGTTCGCAAAAAAATTTCCATCCTCTATGTTACAAATTTTTCATTTAAAAAAAGGTTTTGTGGAATGGGTACTGAAACTCGTGCCAAGTCGGCTAGTAACTAAAAGTTTATGATTAAAATATATTTCGGAAAACAAGTTTGTGCAAAATAATGGAAAATAATTCAAAATATTCGTTGGAATTTTTTTTAACAGTTTTCTTATTTTAAAAAAATCCCATCTCCCACGGGTTGGTCTTAACTGCCATAGAATAACCGCTATATTGTATGATCGTGTTTTTATAATATATAAGTTCCAATCCCCTAAAGGTGAATTATGAATTTACAATCGACCAACATTAGCTTACGTTTGTTCCGTTATTTATTTCACAACCCCAATTTAGGTAACTTTTGTTAAGCGGGCTGAATGTGGGAGGGTGAGGTTATGTTTTACCAAATGACTAACTGGATTTTTAAATCTTGTCAGTAAACATAAACCATAGATAAAGCCATTTAAGGCGTGTCTTCCACCCTGACGATTGGAATAGATATGCAATAAGGAACTCCGGTCCAATTTAAAATTAACATTAATGACGTTCAAACTTAAATACCAGTATATTTCGTTTTCATTATTAAAATACTTTTCAAAGTTAAAATTTTTCAAAGCCCGCTAAAACGCTCCAAATCTATGGCCGGTCGGTTTTGATCAGTTTTGAGGTTAGAATGTCAAATGTCAAAACAGGGATGAGCTTTACCGTACATAATTTTAAATTCTATTCATAGTAAACCATAACTAAAATAACAGTAATAAAATTATGTACCTTTTTTAACTCAAAGAATAATAATAGTATTGAGCATTAACATTGTCATTTATCATTAACATTTTTTTTATATTGAACAACCATTATAGAGCCTAAAGTCACCCAAATTAAGTTTGAATTTCGCCGAAACTAAAAAAACTACATATTTAAAATACGAAACAAAATCTAAAAATAAAAATTTCCTTACTAATCCGAAAAATGTGTGCCCACGTGACGTCAGATGTTCCAAATGCAATAGTACCAACACAACAAGGTGTTTTTATGAGATGATTGTTTATTCTACTTTAAATAACAATTTATAAATTCGTATAATTATATATAGTAAAAGTTATTTATTCAGAATCGGCGTTTGCTGATCTAAATGAATATTTATTTTTAAAGCCATTATATTTTTTATCGGAGTTCTTTATTGATTGATGCTTTCCCACACGTAGATAGAATGGTTTAAGGCCGTATGTACGCGAGAAATAGTAGTTTTTTTCGATATTACATTAGCCTGAACTGTTGAATATTTTAAGCTGTTCAGAATTAAAGTTTCGAAAAAATATTGAAGTTACAGCATTTGGAGCATCCAAACATTCAAAAGATATATTTTATGATACTCATAACTAAGCTGTTTTGTCATGAATTTCTTATTAACTTGTGAATTTTAAAACTCTTGAACGGATCCGTTCGCTTTCGCATTTTTAACTCCTTTTTGTGAAAAAAAGAAATAATTACCCAATCGAAATAAATTTATAAAAATGTATGAGTAGATATTTTAGGAGTCTACGTTTACGTATTTTTACTTATTCGGATATCTTCCTCTATATATAAAAATTAATGTTTTTTACATTTGAATGCATTTTAAAAAGCTGAAAAATTACCCTACAAGCTAAAAATGAATGCCTTGATCTAAAAATTCATTCCGGAAAAATAAAATAAAATCACGATGCCATAGCTCATCATTCTTTAGTATATATATCTGTGTCATAGAGACAGATTTTCTCATTTGCTTAATGCTTGTATCTGAGACCTTATAAAAGGGCTTTACATCTGCTGTTGTGGGGAATATTGACAAATTAATATTCAAATAGAGTTGCTGTAAAATGGGGCTTCCCTTTTTTGCAATTTACGTTGTATAATTTTGATTAATTTCGGCATTTGTTTTATTTAGTGCTTCTCTTAACTAGGTGGGTCCTTAATAGTCCTTTACATAAAATTGACCCTTTGTCGTAGCATCCTCTTGATTTCATTGCTTATTCGTTTCCGTTGTTTCGACAATATTGTTTATTTTTAATTTGAATCAGTCCTGTTGAAATATTTAGTGGAAATCGTTTAGCTATGTCAATATTAAAATATTCGATTATAATCGTAAATTTGTTGTCTTGGAACGATTTAAATGTGAAAATGTGATTCCCATTTAATCATTTATTATCATTATAAAGATGCTATATCTTTACCTCTTTTTCCTTAGATTTAAAAAAAACCTTAATGATAATTTGAAACGTGTAAATATTTACGTATTAAATACCGTGGTTTTAAACAGAGTAATTGTTATTAATTTAATTAATAATAATTGTTCATTTCTGTAACGCAGTTTTGTGAAGGTTCACCTGTAGTGCGGTTTTCACTAACCTAACCTAACTAATATGGTTAGAAAATAACGGATATATTATGTATGTTCAAATTAAAACTATGACTTTCTAAAATTTCATGAACAATTTAGAATAAACTAGGGTTATAAATAATCAATTGTATTGTAATTGTCCCTCACCCAGAAATCAGTCAAGTATGATGGTGCCAGCCCGTTCAGTGCCTTATATACCATAAGACAAATTTTAAAGTGAACTCTTTCTGTAACTCGAAGCCAATGTAGACTATCCCGTAGAAGAGGAGTGATAAGACAGTATTTGGTGGCACCGCATATTAGGCGAGCTGCTGTGTCGAACACTCCTTGCATTTATACAGGTATATATGTAAACACATTATCTGGTAAGACGGTACAATTTACGAAAACATAATGTTCCAAAAAAACACTAGGTTATTACGAAAATAGAGGCCGAGCGCAAATTGACCCTCGGCACACTACGGGAGTATTAAATAGCGGGAGTTCGGCGTTCCAAGCGATCTTTGGGTCCGGAGTCATGGTGCTTACCACTCTGCCACGGGGGTTTTCATTGTTTTTTGTTAGTATTCTTTCCTAATCCGCAAATCTTCTTCTCTGTAAAAAAAAACTGAATGTTTGTCTGTGTGTCCTCGATTTTCTCAAAAATTGCTCGCCGGTTTCGCTGAAAATAGTAGAGTTTGTTCTTATTGGTGCCTGAAGGTTTAGAGGGTAGTTTTAATGAAATTCAATCTGTAAAACTCATGCTGTAACGTTTTAAAATTAGTATGAAAAACATTGAACCCGCCGCCATGTTGTATTGAGGTTAGCTCATATATATTCCACGCTGGTTAGCCACAGATTACACATTAAAAAGAAGGTTTTTTTGGGTAGAATATGAAAAACACAACTAGGTACCCACTTGAGAACTTTATTATATAGATACATTTAAAATAAATTTTTCAAAAGATTGTTTCTTTGTTTAGAGATAGTAATAGTCGTCACAAGGCATTACTTTCGCTGTCAAAACAATTATAGCATTTAAACGACAATCAAGAATTCACAACATCATAACTTTATACCAAAAGAACAAAAATAATCCCGACCAAGGTCGGGTACACGTCAGCTAGTTGGTGTATAAAGAAAGCATTTCTTGTTATAGCATAAAAAATCCTTTTAAGAATTCAAAGATCCTTTATTCTCTTTATAGGTTTTAGATATTTATATATATCATATTTGTACATTGTTGAGAAACTTTTGCTCTTCAGTTAAGTTTGATGTAAACACGCTGAGGTCTGGATTATTAGATACAATTTCGCGGAATTTCCCCGCGTTAGATGCGCGAGTGGGCTGCGGTTTTAATTCGAAAGTTCACGATGATATACGTCATCGATCTGTCATCCCGCTTCCCGAGGGAATCCAATTTGGCTCAAATGACTAGCGTGTGACGTCATATGTGTACCCATTATTAGAACTGATGTATCTTTTATTTTTTTTACATAATATTATCTAATGTCTGTAGGTTACAGAATACGCACCATTCTTCGTGCGCTATGTAAACAAACGTACAGCTTTAAAAAACAAATCTTTAAAGCTAGCCCATTCTTTTAATTTGACTTTATCTGACGAGTAACGCCATGTGCCTTGCAACCTTTATTAGGCCTGTATATATCAATTTTATGTGAATACTGCACGAGAGTTCTATCTGTATATTTTAATGCGGCATCACGTTCATTGGTCAAATGCATTGTACATATAGTTTGGTATTACAAATCAATGAACCGGTGAATGTAATTTGTTAGCCATAAGTAGTAATAATAGATTATCTATAGTCAGTGACAAGTATTGGGAAAAAAAAACATTTCTACATCACCCTTGGGTGATTTTTCACAAAAACGGCGCTATATAAATTGTGAAAAAATAAATAAATAATTATTATTGAATCTAAAACACGCACACCAGTTAGAATCGTTCAATCCAGTTTCACTCAAGTGCTTTATTAACCATACCTTGTTTTATTTACCTTTTTCATGTGCCTTCTGGTATCCAGCTTTGGACATAAGACCCCTCATTTTTTTCTATATTTACTGATCCTTAGCGGTTATCACCAATTTGAGGCCTGCAGTTCCCTTCAATTCGTCTCAACAGAGGTCGCTCACAGATCGGAAACTCAGACCACTGTTTCAATAAATTTCTGGCTAAATACCCCGTGCATTAATATCTCAGGCCCTTTATATCTCGTGTGTGAAGATATATTTTTAATTGAAACCCAAAACGCCGGTGTTATAGAACTTCTGAATGTCTCCTCTATTTACCCGCCGCCATTTTATTAATTACGAGCCTGTTTAGAAGTTTTTGACAATGTTTACCATTTGCCATTTCGTGAGATTAATTTAGCGAATCAAGCAAAGACGTCTCGTCAAAGTGGTGCCTTCAGATTAATTCAGTTTACCGCAGACATTGGAATTGTCTACTTGACGAATGATGTTATGAAATCTCTTCTTGCGAACCTACTAATGTACATTGCTGTGTTTGTAGGTACCCTGATTCTACAATGACACTTATACCGAAAGATTTTCAGAACTGAGCGACTGCAAAGTTTAATTGTTACTTTAAATTTGTTCCCAGACGCTCTCTCGGTGTCACTAATGCGGTTGAGCATCATTTTCACTCAAAGTTTCACTTATGCGACACCGCCAATATGCTTGAATTGATCTCGTACATTGCAAAACACTTAACGGTCAGCACTTAAAAATACACACGTCGCAGGTTGCTGACTAACGAAATACTACTAATGATTTAGCTGTTAATTCTATTCAGGTGATTAGAAAAATGTGTATGGGTTCAATAGACAATAATCCCCATACCGTAATCTTTTAAATTCTTAGATAAAATGTTCAAAATTGCTTTCACTGGTTTTCAAACTACACCTATTTTCAAACAATTTGAGATGTATTTCATAGAATTTGAAGATTACAGTTTGAGATTTTTGTCTTTTGAAACCTATGTTTTCCTAAATACCTGTATAGAATTAAATGATAAATCATTATGAGTGCTGATCCTTAACCAAAAAATATATGGTGGTACGTAGGTTTCGTAGGTCCCTATTTTTAGATACCTCTATTCAACAATAACATTCATGATCGCTTTCAACAATCAAACTGGGCGACCGCTAAGTAAAACAAATGTCTCAAACACACTATCTCGGCGTTACTGATGCAGCTATATATTAACCTTTCTTGTACAACAACACTTATGGTCGCTATCACCGATTAAAATGAACTTCTATTTTCAAATTTGGCTCTAACGCACAATCTACCTGCTACCATCGCAGCTAAGCGTAATTTTGGCTAAGCAGTACACTTAAAGTTAAGCCATCAATCTTCTTGGATTTACCCTTTCGCTGGGCACTGTTGATAAACCGTTTACCATTGGTTTATGTGCTCCAGAGTGTTGCACTAAACTTTGTATTATTTTTAGGTAATTGCTATATGTTGCGTAGTTGGCTCTACTGTTCACTAGTGTTAATTGTTCATAGATGCCACTCGTATATTGGTTCACCCCCCCCCCCCCCCTATGTTAAAAACAGAGGTATGAGCTCACGGAACTCAATTGAATTTACTGACATTAGAGATTACTAGTTACAGGACATTTGGTTCCAAGCTATTCCTTTCTCGTTCATATTATAAAGAGTATTATCGTCTTAAATAATAAAGGCAAGGGGCTTATTGTGAAGTCGGAGTTTTACTGAGATCGTGCTCATGTTGTATATGTATTTTTAAAGCTTAACCGCCCTACCTCCAGGTAATTTTCTGACAAAAATATGCAATGTTAGTCATTCCCATTCCTCTTAAAATTACGGAACGTCAAACAAGCGACCGCACACTTGGAATGTCCTTGAAGAACTACTTGTTTAAACTTGTTCCCGTGTTGTTGGGACGCGCGCGTGGTCATTACGGTTTGTAGTTATGAGATATATTATATTTTCTCAAGCGCGTACGTGATACGGGATAGCGCAGAATGGTACAATCAAAGTTTGCGTATCACGTACGTCCTTAGGCATAGGGCGGTTAACATCAATTACGATAATAATTATTGAAGCAATATTCAGACAAAGAAATAGCAAAGCACACCAAAATTTGAACGTTATCTATGTAATTTTGCGTGTTTTTCACTTTTCATTGGTTTAATGCTATTTATATCTATTGTTTCAATAATAATTACTATTTTAAGTAGTTTTGATCTGGAAATTTCTTTGGTATATTATATAGTTTAAAAGTTAAAAAAATTTTGTAATAACTATTATTATTCAACTTAATAATCAGTTTATTTATAAAAGAAAGTTCTGCTAGGTACCTCTGTTAGGCACCCCCTTTTTAATACCTTCAAATTAAACATATAATTGAGCTAAAGCTCAGTCGAAAGTTTTTCGTGGTATTCTTTGAAATTCTTTCTTGGAAACCTTTTGTGGAATAGAATTTAGAAGCCCTCTGATATTATAATATTATTATCACCTAAAATATGTATAATTGTTTTGACGGCCTCCGTGGTTGAGTGGTTACTATCCTCGGCTACGAATCCGGAGGTCGCGGGTTCAAATTCCGGCGTGCGCAAGTAATTTTTATTTGATCAATTTGTGTTCTTTCACATCTATTCATTGAAAATAACATGTACTATATTTGCGGCGCGTTCCAGAGTGATAGATACTTTCAGTATCGCCCTGGTTAAAGACCACCATTCAGATTCGGAATGGTTGCTTAAATGGCTTTAGCCGCATTTGGCGACCAGATCTGAATATCTAGATACTTCCCCACCTTTCTCATCTCCTTCCCCTCCCCATTATTTTATTTATTATTATTTAAACGCCCAGAGGGCTTTTACATACATTTTTAAATCACTTAAAAAATAGGAAACATGCACAAACATTAAATTACACATGAAAAAAGTTAAGTTACACTTGAAAAAAAGAAAAAAGTGCACCAAAGCTAAAAATACACAGGAACATAAAGGAAATAACCATTACCTTCAGCCTCACAACCATACCCCGTTTGGGGATGCCATAGTCTCACTGGTCCCAGACGGTTGGGATCAGCTGGGACTCTTTTGCGGTACTTACATTTAAAAAAAAACAACAAAAAATCACAAAATGTTATTGATTTATGAAAATCCGTAATCATGGAATTAATATAATATAAACACATATATAATCATTATTATTGGGTGTCATAAAAATCACTTACTAACCAATGAAATTAGGTTGATTAATGGTGGATTAGTCCTTAAAATTTTTACATGTAAACGATTTGTTTTAGTAATGACGCACATTACTGTCATTAGATGGAAATCACCGGTGACGACTGACAAGTCCTCAATAATAATGAGCAGGTTGGGAGATCTTTTGATTAATCTGTATGGCGCTTTTGAGGTGATTTTTCACAAAGACGGCGATGTTCAAATTGTCCAATTATTATCGTATCGAAGAAACATGATTTTTCTTCACATTTTTTGAATGACCTACCTAACTTGCCTGGCAGTAGTTATTAAAGTATTTAAAAGCCCGTTCCCATTTTAATTTCAGGACTAAATTTTTACTGTACGGTCGGTGGCTTTCTTATACAGAGGGAAGTGAAAGGACTGGATAATATTTGTTTATTTTTTCTTCTGTTTTTTGTATGAGCATTTAAAAAAAAACAGTTGGAAGTGTTTTATTGTTATAATTTAAATTTTTAGTACCGATGTCTGTTTATCATTCAAATGATATTCAACAATAATGAAAAATCGTAATTTTTCTATAACGAGTGCGTTATCTATGCGAGTATGTTTAGTAAACATATATACAGTTTTTTCCGAGCTTGATAAAATTTTGCACTCTCGACCTTCAAAATAAGAAGAAGGTCACTGTCCACATTAGATTTCGGAACACCACCCCCACCCCCTTTCCCACCCCCAAAGCATAATCTAGGGGTAGGGGTAGGGATAACACATAGAAAACCTCAAAATATTCCTCCAAACCATAAAACCCCGAGAAACGCCGGGTACCTCAGCTATTATATATTTTATTTAACAATATAGCGTACCTTTTTTTTGACATTGAAATGAATATTAAAAGCTTGTTAATAATGGAAATGCCTTTGCAATCTGATGATAGCATTGACCTAGAAATTGCAACTAAAACTGAGTAAATTTGATGACACCAGAGGCACCTGGCTTTATTTTTAAACTCGTGAACTATGAACTCACTACGAAAATTACGTATCTAATTGAAAATAGTCACGTTGGCCTAGAAACTCCTGCCAAATGAAGCTGTGCAAATTTCCCTACACCACGCAAGAACCCACCCTTCGAGAGTTTTACTGCTTCATACACCCTGATTCTGCTTTATAGGTACGCACATCCTTAGACTTGTCATTTAACCGCCCGTTCGGGAGAACAGAGGGTGCGGTTCTGCGGTGTCCGTGACATTAGACACAAATCACTTCATCGAATCAAAGATGGGGCCCAAATATGCGTCGCGGCGCTCTCGGAAGGTTTACGTCTCAGGACGTCGGCGTCGGGTGCTAACGCGGAGCGTCCCGGCGGCGTGCGGTCCGGTGTAAATCGGCCCTAAATGAACATTTTGTTTTGAAATTGCCCGGTTACTTACCGAGACAATGGTCCCTTTAGGATCCAATGGAGAATTGCCTACGTTTTTTTGTCCGCAGAGTGATAATGGGGTTCACTGGCATAGCCAAACTGTGGTGCGGGAGGCTGTAATAATCCATTCTCGTGATAATTTCAAGACAGTGATTCCTTTTTATGGGATATCACTAGAGACCCAAATGGCGGTAGTGGTCGGTGACTTTTTATATAAAGGATACCGGATGAAATTATTATAATTATCTTCTAACACGTGCAGAATTATTTTCTACACGATAATGAACGTCGGTGAAAAATATTATGTTCTTAATCATTGAGGATAATATTAACAATTCTCACATGAAACAAGAAACCGAAAAGACACAAAAGATGTCCCATGTAAATAAAAAAAATCGGACAGGTATATCTGAGACACTATCAAACGTTTATAAATAAATTCGGTAGACTCTTGTAGTCATAAAAAAGGTAGCAGCCAAAAATACATCGGAATTAATTTAAGATGATATTAACGGTTCTTAGAAATCGAAATATGATACCGATAAGGATGACGGGACGGATTGGGGTAACCACGTAGTTCAGTGAATTAGAGCGCAAGTTCCCGGATAGGGCATAAGGTCCTGGCTTCGAGTCTCAGCTGCTACCGTTATCTTTTTTTTCTGTGCCTTTTCGGTTTCATGTTTCATTTTTAGACTTGTTAATATTGTCTTCAATGATTAAAAAGTATATTATAATGAGGTTTATAAGCTTCAATAAGTTATTCTGAAAATTTAAAAAATGTTGTGGATTAAAAAAATAAAATATATATATATATTCATATAGAGCAGCGTACGACGATTCTGAATATATAACTTTTATTATTTATTTATTATTTTATTAATTATTCGTAAAATTTATACATCCTCATTTAAAAGTGAATATAAAACCCTTTCATCAAAACGCCCTATTCGGTTGACACATTCTCAGCATCTGACGTCACACAGAGAGGTTCGGAATATTAGAAAAGCGAAAAAATCAATGAAAATGCGGCCATGGCTGCTTTTGTACACTTTGGTACACTGCAACAACAATGGTGACGAGATGCTGACATTTTACAAAGCATCCTTCAATTAAAAGCATTTAAATTTTTCTGAATTAAAAATACCAAGAATTTTCGCATACAAAATCCAGTATAGTGAATCTATCTAAGGGAAAATTCGACGGCCAAGTGACGTCATATCCAAAATGTCACAGATTTTGAGCGTTTTAGCGGACTCAAGGGGAAGTGTAAATGAGCTGTTACGAATTCCTCGAAGTTTATGATTTAAATAACGCAGTTAATTTTATCAGGTGAAATGCTATTTCCCGACAGTTTGCGCATCCCTGAGTGAAGGCAGCCGGCATAGAAAATCATTCATTTGTCACGCGTTTTTTGTTTCGTTAATTACGGCCGACGGAAGCCTTTGTCGCTTTTGTTTTCGACAAACGTCGCCAGATGGCATTTAATACACTTTTTAACGATAGTCATTTTTTCTCCTTTTTTGTTTTATTAATAGTAGAATGGGCTCGGAAAGGGTTAGGGCGTTCAATCAATCACGTTTATGCCGACCCAGTCAATGACTCCGTGGGATCATTGTCATTTATATATTAACATTCCGTGTGTCAGGAGCTTATATGACGTCAAAGTGAATGGAAAATGAAGTCGGGTACGCCTGGGAAAGAAATGGTTTATATCATAAAATATTGATATAATATGTAAATTTAATTTTCACATCAATAACTATTATCATTTTATTTTTTATGCCTCGTTATTTTCTTGATTTTATTTATGTTAATAATAAAAAAAACATATTATAATTTTTTTTTTAATAACTATCTAACTAATCATCACGCCGTTTCTCTGTAGGGGTAGGCTGAGAAGACGGACCGCCAAAAAAATCGATCTTGGCATACACTTCTTGTTTCATTCACATTCGTACAATGTCTCATACATTCTCTTCTGTTATTCCGACTTCTGACATGGTCCCGACTCAAGTATTTATTTTTTTTTTTTTTTTAAGGAAGACAAATATTCCCTGGTGACAGTAACCTGACAATATTTGAAAAATTCCTACTACCATCACAGTAAGCGGAAGTTGTTTCTTGTGTCGTAATGGAGGACTTAGCCAGCCGAGGAATTGAACTCACGACGCCTGGGTGAGACCCAAATGCGATGCCAACTCAGCCACTGATCGGTTTGATTCACTTGATCGTGTCATGTCTTCCTCGGGCGTCCCGGCTTCTTCTCCCATTCATATTCTCGTCATGTATTCTTCTTACACTCCTTTCTTCGTTCATTCGCTCTACATGGCCAAACCATCTAAGCGTCCCTTTCTTAATCCTATTAATTGTTTGCGAAAAATAAAAATCCTTCCCATCCACAGAACACGTGTTCCAATTTAGTGCCCCCTGGTGTACCTGTCGCACCAGGACAGAAGTACTCCTGGATGGGGTAGTACATTCGTATCGAATCGCATCGTATAAATGTTTTACAAAATACATACAAAAAAAAAGAAAATATTTAACTGGAGAAAAATAATGCAATCCTTTCCCGGCACGTTTTGTTTTCTATAACCTTATAAGTGTTTTATGATCCGAATTTAAAAACATTAAATTAAGTGTTTATGAAAAAAATTAACTACACTTTATTCTTTTTTTTTGGAAAATTTTCTTCTCGATGTTGTTAAGGAAAACCAATTATCTTTTGAGGATCTACATTTTAAAATATTTTTAAAACATTCTTAGGACGGTTAGAAAAAATGTCATATTTCTGATGTGATTTTGATAAAAACTCAATGTAAATTTAAGAAATATGTAATATCATAATAATAATTGGATGATTTGTATAGCGCCGTTTTTGTGAAAAATCACATCATGGGCGCTGTACAAATATTACTTCCTATTCTTTATCTAATTATGCACAAACGGATATAGAAAAACATACTTACCTGGCAGGTCGCTTCAGGTGAACACAGTTTTATTAGAAAATTTAAGTATAGAGATGATAGTTTTACAGTTGCTATTTTATCCTCCTTTTCTATTGATGTTACATTTATTATAACATTGGTGGCATAAGAAGAGTTGGTATTTATTTGAAATATTTATAATTTTTAGGACTGGAAAATATTTATAAAATGACCTTAAAAAGCGTTAGAAGCTTATATGTTTATTTAAAACACTGCATTACGTATTGCGTAATAATATTATTATAATTGCTTCAAAAGATTGGTATTCATTTTGTGGCGTCATTATTAATAAATTAATTTTTAAAAATATATATATTCCTGATGAGGAAAGCATCGCTTTCGAAACATGTTGATATGTACGAGTATATGTTAATAAAGTGGTGAATACGAAGTAATAATTAATTAAATTAATGTTGTCATTATGTCGAATTAATAAATAATCCAACTCCGACGTCCCTCTCCCTCTTCTCTGAACTTAAAACTCTTGAACGGTTAAATGTAAATAATGCTAATTTACATTTAAAAAAAAATCGTAAAAATACTAATCATCCAAAGTAGAATACCACTGGCCACGACATTACCTAGTGTGTATTATTTACCCACATGTTTTTTTCCACCCCCACAAGCAGGGGTAATTTCTCCCTATCCAAACATTAAATATCCACATGTATTATCTGAGCATTATCATCTGCGATGATGTTTCGGTCCATTGTGGCGGTGCAGCAGAGCGGAGGCTGGCCCGAATTAAGATATCGGATGAGCGGAGCGGAGAGCCGAGACGCGGTATTATGTTCACCCGATCATGTTTGAACATTACATTTTTGCTTGCTTTGAGGCTGGCAAATCCTGTATTTTATGGGGTCTCAAATTGTCTGGTAAACGATATTATAGAATAATTTTTATTCAATTATTACTCACATAGAAGAAAACACGACAAAAATGAAAATATTTTCCAATGTATTTCTCTAAGGGGAGAGGGACGTCGGATACGGATTATTTATTAATTAGAAAATTCTTTTTTTGGACAGAATTCATCAAAAAATTTCCAGTAAACGACACTTACAATTTACAACTGTATTATTGCTTCACAGCTCAACGATACATTTATTATGCAACGACACAGAACAGAACAAATTACAAATCCTCCAAAATAGAGTAATGCTTACGAAAATAAATCAAAATATATATTCAAAAGTAGCAAGTTAAGTAAAATAAAAGTAGTAGTAAAATGTTGGAAGAATGAAAATGGCTAACGGTGAAACAAATGCTGACATTGAACGCAATTATTTTCATTCGTAAAATAAGAAACAACTTGTTACTAAAATATTTTTCTAACATTATTATTTACAACATGGACATTCACAGACATAGTACAAGAACATGTAAGGAAATTAGACTACCGAAAAAGAACAAAGCCAATAGGCAAAACTGTTTATTTTTTAAAGCCATAATATATTATAATGCTCTGCCAGTCCCAATAAAAGTTGCACTAATTAATAAATTTAAAATAGATTATAAATACCATATTAAGTTAAGCAAGAAAAAAATCCATCGGTTTTTAAGTTTTCATTAAAATACCCAATAGTATATAAGTTACAATAATTGTTTATTCTGTAAACTTAAATGTACAAATAACTAAAATTTAAATAAATAAAAACAAAAAGAAATAATGATAACATTATTACGCAATATGATACACATAATATTTGCAAAGAGGAAAAAGATATACCTGTATATTTTTAATTTACTATGGCTTAGCATTTATCAAAATCAAATTATAAATATGGCTTTTTCTGACAGTCCTCTATTTTACAGAGTATTTAAAAAAAATACTACTTAGGGTATTTGAAACGGGGCTTTAGAAACTTTGCGCCGTAAGATGGCGGTAGTAACAATATTTTTAAAATATTTAGTAAAACATTTAGTAAAACATACGTAGAGCGGTTAGAAAAATATCATATTTCTGTTTAATTTTTATAAATGTTAAGCTTATGTAACTATTAAAAGTATGTAATAAATATTTTTCTTTTTTAAAACATTATTTTTATTAATTCGTAATAATGATAATATTAATAATATTAAAAAAATCCCTCAACGACATACATTTGCGGGTTACGAACACCCTGAGAATATTTGTCAATTTTTGCTACCATCATTATAAGCGGAGGATGTTGCTTGTGCAATAATTGGGGGCTTGGCTAGTAGGGGATTGAACCCGCGACGCCTGTGTTTAAAAACCCACAGCTGTGGACGACTCCGCCACTAATTTCACCATAGTAATTGGTTACCAGATTGACCAAAATGGTAGATACTCTCAGTATCGCTTGTATATATATATAATAATCCAGCGTCTTCAAATACTTATTTCGAGAACTCTCCCATTCAAAGATTGCACAGACTTGGTAATGAGTATAGTTCAATTGATGTTTACCGTTACAACACTGTGTCTAGGCTATTTGAATGTTTTTATTAAATTTATTAAGTCTTTTTTATGTGCTCCTTTTTATCGTTGTATTTATTGTGTTATGTTTCTATAAAACACCCAATCGGGCATAATAAAGGTTTGCTGTATTGTTAACACGCTTTACAACTGTTCATGTTTTACAACATCGTAATAATTATAAACCTATTATCCACCCATTGCGCTGTAACTAGCTACTTACATGGTCTGTACCTTCTTACTTCTTTTATACTTATCTTATTATATTATGTACTAAGCCACTTTTTCTCTTTTGTACAATCTGCAGTTATAATGTAACCACAAGTAAAACTGTTATTCATTACGCTGTAACTGCTTACTTATATTGTACCTACTTACTTCTTTTACAGTTTAATTATTATTTTATGTACTATATTATCATACGCCATATTTGTACAGCGCCCTTGCGGTGATTTCTCACAAAAACGGCGCTATACAAATCATACAATTATTATTATTATTAATTCTAGGCGTGAATAAATAAATAAATAAATATCGGTGTTTCCCTTCAATGATTTACATTTTAAACATTTTTATTTGTCTATCTATTTAACATTTTTATTGTTCCCTACTTGCTACGCTAGCTTGGGCCGTGTTACAGCAAGTAGTCCATTTCGTTTCGTGGTAAAGACAAAAAGAATAATCTATTTTGTGAACATAATAACATATGTGTAGTACCCTTTACATTATTTAATATAAAAAGTCATTTAAAGATATCTGTAATCAAAAATAAATATACTCATTACAGTCCAATACAAAAACAACACAGGAAAAGTTAAACACCGTTGGAATAAATCATTTTGAACATATTTACGAATAGACTAAATCAAATCTACGCGATAACATGATACTTTCAGCTGCCGAGAGATCACTCATTAAAATGTGTTTTATTTAAATCTGGTAATGAATAAATTTCTCATTATTACAAATAATATTATTGATTCATTTTTAAATCTGAAAGATGACCGCCTTTACTTTCAAAATTGCTACATACATGTAGATGTAGATGTAGGTATTCGTAATGAAACAATATCTCGCCTTTTCCGCTCGTAGCAGATTGCATCATGACAATGCGCTCCGTGGCCGAGTGGTAATCACGCCGGGCAATGAATACTGAATACCAAACAGGCAGGGTTCAATTCCCAGGACGAATTAACTCGCGGTGTCGGATTATTGATTGGATTCTACTTCGTGGATTGTTTGTTGTAGAAGGCTGATTTTTAACTAGTCATTTTTGTTCTATTTGCAATTATTATTGGAAAAATTCTACAATCTGAAAAGTAAGAATTAAATTTAAATACGCATGTAAAGTTACAAGGTACATGTATGTTATTACATTATTTTGTTGTTAAATGTAATTAGATTACTTCTTTAATTAATGCAAACTCACTTCGTGGCATCATTTTCTATTTCAAACAAATCGGGGGTCTATAAATTAATTTGTAACGATTATAACTTTTTTTTAAATGTTTTGACATAACTCTTTAGTTTAGTTTTTAGAAATTTTAATACTAGAGTTAAGAAACACCTATGGTGGTTTGAGTAATAATATCTTTTTTTGAATTTGCCAACAATATTTTGGAAACAAATCATTCTATTGAGATAAATAAAAATTTAACTTTTCTACGTACAAAAACTGGTATACAATTAAATATATTTGAAAGTTCAGAACTGAAAAAAATGCTAATAGTAAATTAAACATTATTGATAATGATATATATATATTTTAAATCTCTTAAATTTATTTTCACATTAATGCATCAACCTATCATTAATGTCTATATTTATAATAATAATTTATTTTCACATTAATACATCAACCTATCATTAATAATAATAATAGTTGGATGACTTGTATAGCGCCGTTTTTGTGAGAAATCACCTCAAGGGCGCTGTACAAATATTTCTTAACTAATTATGTACAGACAGATACAGAAAAACATACTTACCTGGCAGGTCGCTTCAGATGAACACAGTTTTAGAAAAATTTAATTATAGAGATGATAGTTTTACATGGTTATTTGTTTCTCCCTTTCTATTGATGTTACATTTATTAGATGATTGGTGGCACAAGAAGAGTTGGTATTTATTGAATTATTGGTATTAATTTTTAGGACTGGAAAGTATTCATAAAATAAATTTTAGGACTCGAAAATATCTATAAAATTACCTTGAAAAGCGTAAGAATCTTTCATAAATATTAACGTTTTTTATTTTTATTTTTTATTTTACACTTTGGTTGTTTACAGTGTTGCGGGCTGTCGACGCATTTGCGCACCGACGCGTGAATTTTTAATTATATGTATATTTTTTTAAATTTTTTTATTTAATGACTTTAGGTGAGTAGTAACCGGCCGGCCTAGCTAAGCAATTTACAGGTGAATTTATTTAATTTATGGATACGATTGTCTGAAAAGATGTGTTTTAAGTTTAGTTCTGAATTCTGTTGAGTCTTTGATAATTCTTAAGTCATGCGGCAGTTCATTCCAGGCTTTAGGTCCTGACACTCCGAAAGCACGGTCACCGAACTTAGTATTAGGTGTGCGCTTTGGTTCCTTCAACCTGCCGATAGCTGATGACGCTGCTGACCTAAGGGTGGACTGCCGTGAGTTGGTATTTTCGGGAATACACAGTTCTGATAAGTAAGCCGGAGCCATTCCGTTAAGTGACTTAAATACCATCCAGCTTGAACTGGATTCTTTCAGGACATTTGAGCCAGTGGAGATTTTTGAGATGCTCTGAAATGTGAGAATATTTAGATACGCCGGTGATAAGTCTTGCTGCAGCGTTAAATACTGATTGCAATTTGTTAATTTGGTATTTGGGGAGACTCGCATATATTCCGTTGCAATAATCTAGACGTGACACAACGTACGAATTGACAAGCAGTTTAGTTGCCTCTGTTGGCAGGTTTCTCCGTACTGCTTTTATTTGCCTTAATTGAAAGAACCCTGTACTTACAGTTCTCTTTACTTGACTTTTAAGGGAAAATGTCTATATTTATAATAATAATTTATTTTCACATTAATACATCAACCTATCATTAATGTCTATATTTATAATAATAATTTATTTTTATTTTGTTGCTTTGATTTTTGCTAGATTTTGTTTAAATTTCTAGTTTTTAATATAAAAATAATGTGTAATTATTGTTTTATAATATTTGTATTTTTTAATGTAATTATTTTTACATTTATACTCAATTATCGTTCATTTTTCTATGCTGATAATTTATCTATGCTTATGGTCTTATTGTTTTTTTTCTCATTCTCCACTGTATTTTGTATCCTGATGAGGGAACCATTGGTTTCGAAACATATTTATTTGTTAAATAGTGGTGTAAACCAAATAATTCTTAATCATTACTAGATTACTTAGATTAATTTATCGTTCTCCGTCATAATAAGCGACAAATGTTCCTTGAACAACGAACGCCTGACTGGGAATCCTACGCTTTTGTCCACTCGACTACTTAAAGCCTATTACTATGGCTATGTTACTTAAGCTTTATTAACACCGGCGACCAATTTTTTTGAAAGTATTTGAAAGTTTGAAATCGACGATTTTAGCCATTATTGGCAAAATAATCTAAAATGCACCTTCTCTATTATATAAAGGAGAATGTCCCGGGCGGGCGGTGGGTTTGTTTTGTATACAAATCTACAGTTTTATTTCGATCTTGTTGAAATTTTGCACACCTGACCTACAAAACAAGCGAAATTTCACTGTCTACCTGAGATTTCTAAAAACCACCCCATCCCTTTTCCATCCTTAAAGCTAAATTTTGGTACTTTTTGACGAAATTTTGCACATTTGGCGTTCAAAATAAGAGGAAAATCACTATGTAGGGGTAGGCAGTAGGGGTAGGAGTAGGGGTAGGAATTATAATACTTTATTTCAAACCATTCATAGCCCCGTGCAACGCAGTGTACGTCAACTATATACATTTATTTTCTGTCGATTTTTTGATTTGTTTAAATGAGTATTTTATTTTAATCCTGCAAAAGTTCTGTTTACTGACTCCACGAAAAGTTCGCTATAAAAAAATACATTTATTTATAATTCATAATTTGAAAAGTTTCAACTTTATTTATTTACGAGTGTGTTTTTTTGAGAGATGTTTACTCTGAGGTTTTTTACAAGTTTAATTTCACGTTGGAGTTTATTCCAGGCTTTAGGGGCTGATCCTTCTAAAGCAGTGCCCCTACCTACATTGACCACATTAATCATATGAGGTAGGTACGTCGGCCTCACCATTGACCCACACCTCAAATGAGGCGCTGAGAACCAGAGAGGCGTATACGCCTTTTCAGTAGTTATGGGAAAAATGCTTTTTAAGTTTTTCAAAAATTTAGTCAAACCATTCATTTCATTAATCCATTTTGATTTAGCTGATGCCAAACAAACTTAAGCGACAAAAAAAAGTAATTTTATAGCAGCTAAATAATAAGCTTTTCTTGTTTATTAATTTATTTAAGTAACGACATAATGCGAACTGTAAACCAACGTTTTTACTGACGTTAATATTTTAAATATTAAAATTTTTCAAACATTTCACCTCTGTTCTCATTATGGTTTAAAATGCTAAAAAACTACGTTTTTCAAAATTATTAATTTCATTTTCATTTGAACAAAAATTTAATTGAAAAGTTGTTTAACTTAATTAAATAATTACTTTTTCAAATGCTAAAGTTTAATTGGAATGAAGAAACTGTAAATTAAAATTACAAAAATTATCTTCAAATTTGAGAGAAATAAGGAAACTCGCCTGATTTTTTCGGTTCATCGTTTGATGTCGGTTGTAGGGTTTCTTCCCGAATATTATAAAGGTCCATGACCCTACCTACGTGTGATTGTCGAGTAGTGAAACTCGCGTTTTGTTAACAAAAATTGTTAAATATTAAGCGCAAAAAAGCGCTTTTTCACCAACTGTTAGATAATAGTTAGGTCGTTGAGTTCCTACGGCACATACTTTTATACAGATTCCATCTATGACATACAGTTAACACGATGTTTTTTGAACTTATCGCTGCAATATTGACTTGAGTCTGTGCGGCACGAAGATATTACAACTTCATGCAAAGATAAAATTTGATGGCGCTTAAGCCTGTATGATTCTCTGCGCCTCAAATTAAATCTTCATACTCAAATCGTCGCAAACAATAAAATAAGAAAGACGATGCACTTTTTCAGAACCATACGAAACTTTATCGACTTACAACACTTGAAAAAGATTTATTTTGCGGTCTGTCAATCTATTATTGAGTATGGTATCATAGCATGGGGAGGTGGTACTTCATCTGCACTAGACCCAATCATAAAGGCACAAAAAATTATTATAGAAATTATCCTTAATCGACCTCTAATTACATACTCTAATTCTATCTTTAATGTGATGAGAGTATTTGACGTTCGGCAGATTTACGCTAAAACAATCCTCACTAATATTTTTACAAACAAACGTAAATACTATGAAAATAGACTAAACTCTTACTAGAAATATTAATTTATACTGCAAATTCCTGTAAATCATACTCCTTTTGGGCAACGGAATTTTAGGTAGAATTTTCAACATTGTTTCAGTGTGTAAAAAAAATAATTTGAAACAGGATCTTAAAAATTGGATTAAAAGTAATGATAGGGCATTTACCCGTGCACTCATCCAAATTCGATGTTATTGATTTAACCATTTACGAAACATATCTTAATATAAGTGTACATTCATAGATTTTATAAAATAATATGCAAAACTTACTGCTTTAACACAGGCTAGCCAAGTGATGAGCGTTATGTGAAACTTGAACTTATCACTATGCATTTCTCTTATTTACATATTCCCTACTGTTATTATATTATTTTCCTTTTTATATATCTACTTTATAAACCACTGTACACTTTATTATACATGTATTTTAGTTACAGTTAAACTTAATTACAATAAAGATATTATTATTATATTATTATAGTGATGTACGCCTTTTTAAGACCGGAAGTCAAATTTATCCTTGTTCAATATGTTAGCGGGGCGCAGGAGGAGGGGGTAGGGGACCTACAGCTTGACATGGTTAGCTTAGCAGCCGGTGGCGTCGCTAGTGTAGATTTATTTTTAAATTTAATTTTTTTATTTAATCCCTACCTTTCTACCTCAAATGTCTCATCATAATAAATTAATGTTTAATTTTTTGATGCCATATCATAATTAATTTAAATATATGTGTTTTGTAAGTCAGAGTATTCAAATATACCCCATTTAATATTATATCGATGGATCTTTAGTCAGAAACAAACTTGACAATTTAGAGTCCCAGCACCTGCCAAACCGTCTGGAGCCAGTGAGACTGGCATCCCCAATTGGGGTATATTGTGAGACTGAAGGTATTGAGGAGGGGTAGGAGATGGGAAAGATGGAAGGTGAGGAAGTATCTGGCTATTCAGATCTGGTCATCAAACGCGGCCAAAGCCATTTCACGCAACGTTTCGATTCTGAATGGTGGTCTTTCACCAGGGCAATACTGACAGTATTTACCACTCTGATACCACTTCCATCGTCAGGGCAAAATATATACTAAATAATGTTACAAAATCATGGCAGAACATACATAATAGGTGTCTAATTTTGATAAAAATACGGGGATTAATATTCTTCACATTAATAGCAAAGGTAAACGCTTAGATAATTTAGAAGCCTTGAAAATTAAGAAATCCCTTAATAATGATGACAATCAAAAAATCTATCTTACAGCCCCATTTTAAACATGTTTCCTTTCACCCCTCCCTCAATCTCTATCTCTTCCCCCACTCCTTACTAATCCCTAGTCACGCCTCCACCCCTACTGTGACACCTAATATGTAGTTCTGGCATAATTTTGTAAATTTTTCAAATATATATTTTGCCCTGACGATGGAACGGTAGTCCCGAAACCGGCCGGCGTGAAAAATATAAGTGCTCAAGACAAAGTTTGATTGTTTCGTTTGATATTACATATTATTTTAAATGAATAAATTGTGAAATAACACAATTTATTAAAATAAAATTCACTTGCGCACGCCGAGGATCGTAACCACTCACCCACGGAGTGCATATTTCAGCCTTTTCTCGCCATTAATACCTATTTCAGGCATTTTATCCTTCAAAATATTGCTTGTTCACATTAGAAATGGCAGAATTAACCACCCCCCTCCACTCCAGTGATTTCAAAAATTTCCCAAAGAACTGAGTTCCAAAATACATTTTTCTGTTTTCATTGTAAGTTAAGTTAAGCATGTAGAGCGAATGAACGAAGAAAGGAGTGTAAGAAGAATATATGACGCGAATGGGAATGGAACAAGAAGCCGGGCACGCCCGAGAAGACATGGCACGATCAAGTGAATCAAATACTTGAGTCGGGCCATGTCAGAAGTCGGAAAAATAGAAGAGAATGTGTGAGACGATGTATGAATGTGAATGAATCAAGAAGTGTATGCCAAGATCGAGCTGTTTGGCGGTCCGTCCTTTCTACCCACCCCTGCGAAAAACGGCCCGATGGTTAGTTAGTAAGTTTTTATTTTTATTTATTTTTTATATGAATACCGCACAAGAGTCCCAACTGCTCCTAACCGTCTGGAGCTAGTGAGACTATGGCATTACCAATTGGGGAATGTTGTGAGGCTGAAGGTATTGTGGAGGGGAAGGAGAAGGGGAGGAGGACGGTGGGGAAATACCTGGCTATTCAGATCTGGTCACCAAACACTGCTAAATGCCATTTCAAGCAACGTTTCAATTCTGAATGGTGGTCTTTCACCAGGGCGATACTGAGAGTATCTTCCACTCTGGAACGTGGTGCGCAAATATACTATGCATTATTTTTTAAATGAATTAATTGTGAAACACCACAAATTAATTAAATAAAATTTACTTGCGCACGCTGGGATTTGAACCCGCTACCTTCGGATTCGTAGTCGAGAGCCTTACCCCTCTACCATGGAGGCCGTCAGTTAGTTATTAGTGAATATTTTGGCATTGGTAGTGCATATTTTGACATTGTTAGTGCATATTTTGGCATTGGTAGGGCATATTATGGAATTGGTACTGCATATTTGTGTACCTGTTTCGCCATTTTGATACTGCATATACAATCCGACGTCTAGTCATCACATATACCAATTTTGTAAATATTCACGTTATTGAAGTTACTTTATGGTAGTAACATGTAAACTGGCTGTCTATGTTCCGATAACCTTTATGGGGCAATTCTTTAATTACGCTCAACTTGGTTTTACATGGAGATTATATATGTTAAAGTGATGTACAGAATATAATGAGTATCTATCTATAAAGATACACACTAAGTCTTTTAAAAAAATGCTATATCTTGTAAGCCAAGTTTATTTTCAAATATTGTCTGGTTATTCGTAAACCAAGAATGTCTGCATTTCCTATAAAAAAAAATGTTTTAAATAAAAGTTTCATTTTATTGGAATAACCTATTGAAGCTTATAAAACTAATTGTAATATTTAATAATTGAAGAAAATGATATTTACAAATCTCTAATGAAATACGAAACGGAAAGAGATACAGAAATAAAAAAAGGTATCAGCATCTGGGAATCGAACTCATGACTTCTCTCTTACCGGGACAATCGCTCTAACCACTGAGCTAATGAGACCTGTTTATTTTAATAATAATATTTATTTATTTGAAACACACATTATTTAATAACAACATTTGAGAAAGCTTTGACTGCCCAACTAGGAATAATTCCCGTTTTAGGACAGTCAATTTTATCGATATCACACTTCATATTTAATACTTACCAATTTTATCCCCAATTAATTGCCCGTTTTATGTAGTTGAAGAAAATTAAATAAAATAAAATCAATTGTGTAATTTATTTGCATTTGTAATGTTTCTTTATTATCGCTATCAATATCTCAGAAGTAACTTTTTGCGGTTAGATAGTTTTCGGTTTGTCCTCACGCACAACGCTCCATGTAACTTTTTTCATAAATATCTAAATCTGTCGATTCGTGAGAGGATGGAGCAAGTAGCCTCTCGCATAAAAAAGTGACGAAGAATGAAGACTCTAAAAAAGTCGCTTATCCATCCGTTGTGCAAATCTATAAATGTGTTATGATGCGTGGTCGTCGCTAAATCAAAGGGCCGAACCACCGAGGAGATAAACCCATGGAAGTGTGTTGTGGGCGGGTCCGAAGTTAGCTCATTCTCTCTTTTCTTCTGATGAGATTAATCAAACTTTTCTTTCTTGCGTGTTCGGGCTTTTTTCAGATATTTTGGGGCTTTCGACCAGAGGTGGCTGCCAAATTTTATTGGCCTTTCTGAAAGGTTTGACATAAATTGGCGTGATTAGTTTTCTTTCACCATTCTAGGGATTATCTGTCCAGTGGACTAGTCCCAAAGCCCACGCACATCGGGAGTACGAGCATTATGGGCTGTGTTCTGCGCTGCGGACATATTGAGAACATCATGAATATAAGATCGCCTTTCAAACTTTGATCTACGATTCGTTTGATCGTAAATGGACATGTGTGGGGATTGTAGATGCTTCAACTTATAACAGGGAGGTTGCAAAGAAGTTGCACTTGCTTATTCATTTATTGAACAATGTATTTTTCTTGCAAATCCAGACGAGCGATGAAGTACCTACCTAACCTACATAATAGTTTAATTGATGTGTACCGTTACAACAGGGTGCCTAGGATAAATTTTTTAATGTTTTTATTAAATTTATTAAGTTTTTTTCATGTGCACCTTTTTTATCGTTGTTATTATTATGTTATGTTTAACACCCAATGGGGCGTTAAAAAGGTTTACTATATTGTAAACACGCTTTACAACTGTTCATGTTTTGCAACGTCGTAATAATTATAAACGTATTACCCACCCATTGCGCTGTAACTAGCTACTTACATAGTCTCTACCTTCTTACTTCTTTTATACTTATGTTATTATATTATGTACTAAGCCCCTTGTTATGCTCTTTTGTACAACCTGCAGTTATAATTTAACCACAGGTAAAACTGTTATTCATTACGCTGTAACTACTTACTTATGTTGTACCTAATTACTTGTTTTACATTCTAATTATTATTTTAGGTACTATATTAACATAATCTTTTGTATAACTGTGTGATTAATCTATCAACATGTAAAAAAAGCCTTCTAGGCGTGAATAAATAGATCATTGGCGGTTTTCTCTATCGAGGGGTTGTGCAGTGAAATCCCATAGAAAAGCTACAGCGAACAAGACTCACTTGTATTATAATAGTACTACAGTTTGAACAGCGCGCCTCTACTCCGTAGTATTTGACAGTACATTTTTTTAAACTGCGCGATCAGAATCCCGGAACGCACATATGGAGCTAAAAAACCTATGGGATATTCCATACAATATAAGTACGGTTGCGAACGGTGTCGGAACGAGCGATAAGACGAAATTTCTTTTTTTTTCGTATTACCTAATACCTACTTGTGGCTGTCATAAAATAATATTACCTTAATTAAATAATATACTTTGTTTTCACCACTTTATTAATATAAAGATATCTACTTGTTTTGAAAGCGTTGCTTTCTTCATCAGGAGTAATACCACAAATATATTGATATACAAAGTATATTATTTAATTAATTTATTAATAATGACTCCACAAAGTGAAGACCAATCGTTTGAAGAAATTATAAGATTATTTTTATATATCTAATACCTACCTTTCCACCCAGCTTTTGAAATCAAGTAACTCAATATTATTATATAATACTAACTGAAGTACCCGGCGTTGACCGGGGTTATGAATGGTTTGGAGGAATGTTTTGAGGCTCTGATGTGTACCCCTGCCGAGTAATTTTCCTCTTACTTTGAACGTCAAGTTTGTGAACCAAAATTCGGTTTTAAGGGATGGAAAAGGGGGAAGGGGGTGTATTGTATAAATCGCACGTAGACAGTGACCTTTCTTTTGTTTCTAAAGTCATGCGTGCAACATTTCAGCAAGCCTGGAATAAAACTGTAGATTTGTATACAAAACAAACGAACACCGCCCGCCCGGGACATTTTTCTTTATGTAATACAAAATTCGATGAAAAAAGAAAATCTTCTCATAGTATACTTTCCTTTTTTTAATCGATCTAATGTTTAGTCGATTAAATTTTCAATCGATTTAGACTACAAACCGCCACTGCTTCTTATACTTATCTCGTCAGAAGCCACAATTTTTAAGGAATCAATGTTTTCTGCTGCACAAGAGTCAGAAGGAGGATCCTTCCCAATCTAGTTCCTCCAAGTTCCTCAACTTTGTCTATTTCTGCCTTCGGATTCCACGTTTTCTTCCAATCTTCAATATCTTTCACAATGTGTTTGGCAAACAATATATTTTTATTTTATTTAATTATTTGGTAAACCAACAACTTACAATATTTATGATCTATGTAAAAAAATCCCGCAGATACTTTAATAGTACACAACTACTGACCCTGTACAAATCGCAAGTGCGTCCCACTGTAGAATTTGGCAGCCACCAAAAAAACTCTTCACTCTGTGCAGAAACGGGCGGTCCGTTTGATTCGCCTATCTTAACAGACGTATAGCAATCTTTGAAGCACAGACGACAGATGGGAATGCTGTCCTTGTTATACCGGTATTTTTATGGAAGATGCTCTCAGGACCTAGCGTCATTGATCCCTTCGGCACCGGTGCACAGTCGGGAAACATACGCTCGCCCAACATTTGTCACATGAGAACGGGTATCTTCTAAGGCTCGTTCTTGTATTCAACAGCTCAGCTGTGGAATAATCGGCCGGCCTTCAAGATCCAGGTTCACTCCTTCCTATCCTCTAAAAGACCTTACACACAGCATCCCCAAAGATGACATAGGCCTTGAGGGAAATTATTTCCCTCAGGGTCTCCTGTGTGGATTTACTGTAAAAATATACTTATATAAAAACTGAACCAATTTTTCACTCAACTTTTCAATTATATTGTCGGAGTTTTGGTCTTCCTGACTCAGTTCTGTCCTGACGATAGACACTGCGAGGCTATCGAAACGTTATCTAGATAGTTTTTCACGCAAGTAGATTTTTTGTATTAATAAATACTTTTTATTTTGACCACCACCCTGTTATAAAAACTTTGTAGGGTGGACCGAAAAAAGTGACACTACCCAATCATGGGCTTCACGTTTGGTCAATCGATCAAGCAGTAGTTTCGTATTGGGCGGCTAGTACCTACATATGTACGTATTATTATTGGGGTGGAACACTGCCTAAGACATTATTACAGTGGTCGTCAATAGAGGAGGTCATTTTCGTTACGATTACATTTCGATGGCCGTTATGTGCCCTAACCATGCATCCCTCCGGGTTTTTTTTACTTCTGATATACATTATAATGATTTGTTAATTGAAAAGTGAAAAATAGTTTTAAATTCTTATAATGAATAATTATCACTGACGTCAGAATGAATAGACTAGCCTTAACGTACCATTTTGACGGCTGGAGGCGAAGGTCACGTGACACCCATTTTGGCACCAGCCTAGTTCACTGCCGTCCACGTTTATTCCTCGTGATTTTAACTGCCGTAAGAAAATTATGAAATATTTATGAAAAAGTCGAATTAAATACCGTTATAGGTTTTGCCGACCTTTTTTTTTTAATTATTTGCTGTTTTACTTACTACTCCGTCTCGTTCCAGCAGCACCCTTCATACGAGATGGAGCGTAATGAATTTCGTAAGGCGGAAGGAAATATATATTCTAAAAGGGAAGCGGTAGAATTAGAATAACTGGATACAATGTTCTGATTGCTAAATCCATTTTATGCAATATTTACTTGATGCGGTCTGTAAATAAATATATGTTTTTTCTACTGCAGAGAGTTATCCGACGCTTTAACTACTGTATTTTATATCAAGTATTTTTCGATCCTACCGAATAAAGCTTTATTTTTTCAGTTTCAATGTCGATAAATAGACGTTTATTGAAAGATCGTTATACAGTTTCATACAATACGGCATGTTTAAATATAATTACTATTTTGTGATGTAAACATCCTCTACGGTCTTGTTTGGAACTCTTGATAAGTACATGTGGTATTTGTTAATTTTTTTATTAAATCACCAAGGTTAATAAACAAAGTCATGGCAAAACACATTATATGGCCGATTATCCTTTTCGGATTATTATTCGCCGCTATCCTAAAACAAAGCGGCAGTATAAAATGCTGGGTTTGCCGATCTGACACGATCCAAAATGTGCTGATCCCTTCGACAACACTACGGTTCCCGTGACAGATTGCAAAAAAGAGAGGGAACTTTCTCATCTCAAAGGAGTCCTTCCCACAATGTGTAGAAAAATACGACAGAATGTAAACGGTGACCGGCGCTACTTCCGAAGTTGCGCGCACATGGGCCAGCCCGGGCTGGGCGGCGATGAACGCTTCTGCCTCATGAGGACCGGTACTTATAACATCTTCATGGAGTACTGCACCTGTAACAGCAAGGTTGGCTGCAACGGAGACAATCCAACCACCTCCATCCTCTCCCTGACCCTACTTGTGAGCGCGGTTACTCTCGCATTCACCGCAATCAGAAAACTCCTCTAATTAAGTCTTATGATAGTAAGTAGAAGCGAAACTTTATCCAAGCTGGCATGTTTCAAGTTCTGAAGATTCACTATATAATTCTTGTAATAAAAAAATAAAAATATTCATGAATTTCAATGATACCAAGGTATATTAAGCGCCTTTGAGGTGATTTTCTCACGAAAACGGCGCTATAAAAATATTCCATTTATAACAATATATGTTACATAATTATATTATTGTATGGTTTACATTACCTACCTCACTTGGTGAAACCTGTTCTGAGGTAGGTGACTGGATGTACAAAAAATATATATTTAAGTGTGATATTATGACAGATTAGGCATTGTTAAATTAAAATACTTAAAACTTAATATATTAAAATAATAATGCTAGAATATACCAACAATAATTGAAATGGAATTTCGAATACATTATGATAGGTTAAAACAGGTGACAAAATTAAATAAAGAAGTTAATGTGTAAAAGAAGCGTTATATCACAAAAAATAAACTATTATTAAAAAAACAAAAGAACAAAATAAATACATTTAAAGGTGCAGTGTAGATGTAGGACGATAGGTACTATTATTAGCAATTCAGAAAGACTAGCAAGTTCTATTTCATAAGGTCTTCAATTTCCTTATGATCTTTTCTCATTAACCATTGAATGTTTAATGTTTTTTTATTGGAGGAATGCATATTAGTTATTGCTATGGCTGAAGTGGCAGTTTGATGCATGCGTGAGGCATATCTTTGCCTGGAATATTTTATGTCCTCCGCAGTGTAAAACCCTGTGAATTATAAATATTTTATTATGTTTTTGGATTCGACCGTTGATGTATTGAAAAAAGTTTTCAAAGACGAATAAATATCGGACACACGAGACGACCTTACGAGTATCTCTCAGCCAATTTCAGGATTCTGGATTATGAATTATGATTGCGGTTCACGTGGTGGCGGGCTATTTAATCGATTTTTCCACTGAGCAAATAATACATAGAGATGCCCTAACACGCAAGAAGAAGATACCTAAATAAGGGAGGCGAGCTTAGCGGGTCTCTGTCGTTTGATTTTTCAAATAAATGCATCCCGACAGTCTCCAGGCAACTCGCATTGCATTGCAAAGAATTAGTATTTACTCTTCGAAAAGCAGATCTGCTAATAATCACCTCGTCCTTTTTGCAATTAAGCAGAATTTATGACAATCTCCTTTATTCCCGTAGCTGTGGGATCGATTCTAAACTAACCCAAACAGCCAATGAGTAAAACAGTAAATAAGGAACAGGCTCGGCTTGTTTACAAAAACCGAATATTTTGGGGTAGGAAAGGTGTGGGAAGGCTTAAAATCAGATTCGAAGATACTAATATCGCCTCGGGGACCAATCGGAATCGAAACATTACTTGCAATGCCTTTAGCCGTGTTTGGTTACCAGATAACTCACCAATTGCCATTTACGGCAGCGCCGTAATTACGTCAAACAACCGTCAAACTTCTGGGCGTTTATCTGGATTCGGACTTTTCGTTGAAAAGTCAAATAAACAGGACAGTAAGCACTCGTTTCTTCTACCTAAGACAACTCCAGTCAGTCCGACGGAACCTTTCTACAGAGGCAACTAAACTATTGATTAACTCATATATTGTATCACGTCTTCCCAAATACCTGATAACTGATAAACTGCAATCAGTGTTTAACGCCGCAGCAAGGCTAATCACTGGGATACATAGGTTTTCGCACATTTCGGAACATCTCCGAAATCTTCACTGGCTGAAGTGCCCTGAGAGGATCAAGTACAAGTTGTGCTGGATGGTGTTCAAAGCTATCAATAAAATGGCCCCACCCTATATCTCTGAGCTTTGTGTTCCGGAAAATACTAGTTTAAGGCAGTCAACTCTTAGATCAGCGACATCATCTGCTATCGGAAGGCTGAAAGAACCTAAACGCGAACCGAGCACTAAGTTTGGTGATCGTGCTTTCGGAGTATCTGCCCCTAAGGCATGGAATAATCTCCCTATGGAATTGCGTTGCATAACCAGTCCGTCAGAATTTAGAGGAAAACTAAAAACTCATCTGTTCAGATACTCATTTCCATAAATTCGTGAACACATCTATGCATTGTTAATGACATTGTTTCCTGTGTTTATCTATAATTCAATTTTCCATGTCCAATACTAAATTCCCTAGAAATTCCTACCAATATTCAATGTCAGTGGGAGCTGAACACCTTAATCTGTTTTAATTGTGAGTGACGAATCTTCTTTAACTCATTAAGTACGTTTTTTGTATCCATGTCATAAAACTAACAATAAAACATATACATAATATTAATATAGGTAAAAACTTCCTTCTTCTTTTGGCGTTCATAACATTTTTAAATTTAATCGTATAAAGGTATCTGTCTAGCATTACCATATCTATTAGCATGTCTAGCATTACCTAGCCATGTTAATAAAGATGTAGAATATGATATATTCGTATATGTATGTATATTACCCTCAAACTGCTCAGAAGTATACAAATGCAGCTGTGATGTATCACATACATACTCGCCCCACTGCTGTTCAATATCAGGTTATGCTCTGATTTTGTAAATAGTAACATTTTGTACATAATTTAGTCTGAAATGTAAATATGTTAGTTGTAAGCCTCTATCACTAGTTTTAAGTCACTAGCTACAGGTTTAAGTTGTAAGGCGCTATCTATATAAGTCTTAGATGTAAATCACTAATTATAAGTCTGAATTAGGTATTTTCTAGTTATAAATCTTAGCTGTAAGCCATTAGTAATTAATCTAATATGTAAAGTATTATATATAAGTCTAAGTGATAAGGTATGGGTTAGATAAATTATGTTGTAAAGCGCCTTTGAGGTGATTTTCTCACTAAAACGGCGCTATAAAAATAATCCATTTATTATTATTATTATCTGAATAGCCAAATCAATTAACTTTCTGCTGTTGAGAAGGCTCTCAAATTCGACATGATTAAGTTGTGCTAATATATTGTTTTCTTTTTGTTTCAGGTATGTTTTCAATTATATCGCCCTCGAGTTATTCCATATCTGGTGAGTTTTACATTTTCGCAAAACTCAAAAACATTTGTACTGGTAAGTTGTGTAGTCTAGTTCACTGAAACATTTATCGTAATTGATACAACATTTATTGTAATGTATTTTTGAACAGTTTAATATAGAATTATTTGAAAGATATGATTTTTTTTACTACTTTAATTTATTCATTGTGAAATTGCTATTGTGTTTTATTCGTATGATGTTTGATAAATTTCGCATATCATATCACGGAAGAATACTGAAATTTGAATTTATGGAATTTAATTCATTTCTGAAATTGAAGTTTCGTGTATTTTTTTAATACAGCTTAGTTACACAGGTGCGGTAATCAATTACTTTGGCTTAAGGCACATGGTCACATGGAGCAGTTTCGTCTTTGCTATTTGAATAATAGCAACGAAATCGCTTCGTGTGACAAGGTATTCTCTGCGAGTAACTCAATTCAAGCAGCTTTCAAATTTGGTCGCGAAAACCGCGCTATTTTGGCGGTAACGTGACTCTCTCTTCGCCGCTACGCGGCGCTACTATCTTCCATTTTTCATATCGATATATCATTATATTTTACAACTTTTAGTAATTTCATAACACAAATTCCTATTAAATTCCGTTGCCATAGACTAGCACGCTTCGCTCCAAAATAACAGAGCTTAACAAAGTTAACCCCAAATCGCATCATCTAATTTGATTATATCATTGGGAGCCAGAATGGCACTCGTCACAAGTCTGACTTAAGAACCTAACTGCGTGTACCGCGCCATACGCAAAGTCATTGTTGAACGTATAGTTTTGGACAAAACTACTGCTGTAACTTGAATACATTCACACGTCACGAACACATACATCGCCATACTACAACGGCTAGGAGATACTTTGCAATTTATCAATTGTTAGTTTTGACGATCTGTGACGTATATATTTTTTTAAGTATTCATATAGCTAATTAAATTGATAATAATAAAGTCCGTGATAGTCCCTATCTAAAATATCTCTAACTGTTTCAATTTTGTGTTTGTAATATGATCTCGATAAAGTTAGCCACTCTGTTGATGCAAACTTGCTGGGAGACAAATTTGCTCGATGGTAGACCAACAAAAGGTAACAAGCAATGCTTCCTGCGATCTTTTGACTACGAGATAATGAACTTTCCTTTTCATAAATGTTTTCGCGAACCAATTCATTTTTGTTCGGGCGTCATTTTTAAGATCTACGTGCCCTGTCTAGATATTGCAGGTCGATGATTTTACGACATGTAGAACATGTCACTCGCTGCTGCCTTCGCAGTTTCAGTAGTTCTGCGTGGTTGTTTACTAGCGTATACAAAAAAATATTTTAACTACCGAACAGATAATCCAACAAAGTATGATCTATACCAATTCGATAGAAACACGACGGCGTTTATTCACATAAGCCTCCCCGACTCCTAGGTTCCAGATAGCCAATGAAATTCATAATCTATTCCAGAAAGAAATTCGGGTTTTGAAAAATAATTATCAATTTTCATCCTAAGCAAGGGAAAGTTTACGGAAAGGAATGTTGAACTGGATAAGTTGCAACAAAGAAGGTGAGTCAGTAATACAATCAATTGTTTTGAAAATGCAAATGAGATCAAAGTTCCCACTCTTTTCTAATGAAGAAATGTTTATGTTTTTTTCAATTTAATCATAGGAGCAATAATTGCCTATTTTTTCGCCTAAATCGCCATGCAAATTTATAAGAAAAAAAACGGTGATATATAAATTATTATTAATGAATTAAAAATTACTTTGTATTCACCACTTTATTAATATACACATAGCAACATGTTTCGAAAGCGATGCTTTCTTCATCAGGAATATATAGAAAACTAAAACATAATAATGTCAAGTATAGACAAATGATAGACATGAACACAATAATGTAAGAATAGACAAATTATAAACGTAAACAAAAATTGATTAATGTAGGTAAGTAATTAATAAACAATGTTAATATAAAATTATTATAAAACATTGAATAACAAATTTATGTAAGAAATTAAAAAAAAATGTATTTTTATTATTAATACTAACATGAAAATAAATTCAACAGAAAGCTATTAAAACAAAATGTTTGATTATTCCTTAAATTTAAATCACTATTAACGCTTTTTCTGATAAATAATATTTTTTTTCAAATACTGTCAACGACAGCTTTTTATACTAATAATAAATTTAAAAATATGTATTTTATATAACAAAGATAAATATAATATTTTTAAGAAGTCTATAAATTAATTTGTAACGATTGCAACTATTTTTACATAGGAAAGACTTGTAGAAATTTCAGTATTAGAGTTAACGAACACCTGAGGTGTTTAAATAATAACAATTATTCTGAATTTGCCAATCATATTTTAGAAACCAATCATTCTTTTGATATAAATAAAGGTTTAATTTTGATGAATACAAAGTTATTTTTAATTTATTTATTTATAATGACACCACAAAGAGAATACCAATTTTATGAAGAAATTATAAATTATAATAAATTATAAATTATAGTTTTATTATAAGCGTGGAAAAGGAACTGTTGCATTTTTCTAGTCATCCTTGCCCCCTCTTAAGTCCTCGTTTTGCCCTTGCGGAGAGCTGCGGAGACCTGTTTAAGGTGCGCGTGGTGTTCTCGTCCGCAGATTAAGCCGAACTGAAAGGTACAAAGTGTCACGGTAATTAAGTCAAAGAGAGCGAAGTGGAATGGAATAAAATGAATTGGAGAGAAGAAGAAACTAACTGGGATTAGCGCAGGGTTGTTATTCTTTTTTAAACATCGAAGTGATTATAGATATCGTGAAAACATCGATAATAATAATTATTATTTGTGGATAATTTGTATAGCGCTGTTTTTGTGAAAAATCACCTCGAGGGAGCTGCACAAATATTACTTCCTAAGGTTTATCTTATTATGTAGATACAAAGAAATTATTAACTAACTATATATGTAAAAGCCCATATAGAGTGTATATAATACAATGCATAAATAAATATTGTCATACTATGTCAATATTATGACGGCCTCCATGTTTGAGGGGTAAGGCTCTCGACTACGAATCCGAAGGTCGCGGGTTCAAATCCCGGCGTGCGCAAGTAAATTTTATTTACTTAATTTGTGTTGTTTCACAATTAATTCATTTTAAAATAATATATAGTATATTTGCACTCGTTCCAAAGTGGGAGATACTCTCAGTATCGCCCTGGTGAAAGACCAGCATTCAGAATTGAAACGTTGCTTAAAATGCTTAAATTGGTGACCAGATCTGAATAGCCAGGTATTTCCCCACCTTCCTCTTATTTTTCTCCATCCCCTCCCCAATACATTCAGCCCCACAACATTCCCCCATTGGGAATGCCATAGTCCACTGACTCCAGACGGTTGGGAGCAGTTGAGATTCTTGTGCGGTATTCATATAAAAAAAGAAATTGGCTAGTTTGACTATGTAAATTGGGTTTGCAACTGTTTCATTCACAGATATTACTTTCCAAAGAGATGACTTTTAAGCTTGGCTCTGGGCAGAGATAGAATATCATGTCAGTGGTTGTGTTTACACAACTAGATGACATCTAACACATTGTAACAATCAATGAAGAATTTATTATAGTTTTTTTTATGTAACGTTCTTCATCTAAACTAAATCTCAGTATTTTTTTATTATGAAGGACGTTCTCTTAGTAAAATTTATGTTCACTTTTAGATTGTTGGCACACGCGGGAGGCCCTGAGGTAAATATTCTCCCTTAGGTCTTATGTCATCTATTAAGTGGCAATATTCGATTTAGAATGAAATGACCTATCCATAGTTTGAGTTTGGATTCTGATGAAATAGAAACCGAACAAGATCGTTCTGATGTTGCTGTTTTTAAGTAGATTTATTAATAAAATTGTTCGAAAGACAGGGGGGTTTCATACTCCAGCACATGTGATAACCATCAGCTTCATTTTATGTTTAACATTTGAGCGGTCACTGTTGAACTATGATTGTCGGCCCGTTTCAGCTTTTGATCAAATTGTGATCAATTGACAAGCATGACCGTTTTGCTCGATAGCTGGTAAATTAGGTGTTTCTGTAGACTTTGGCAGCCACCTGTGGTCGGGAGCCCCTAAATATCTGAAAAAACCCTAGACTCTCTGCAGAAACGGGCGATCCGTTTGATAGATTCGCCTATCTTAACAAACGGATAGCAATCTTTGGAGCACAGATGACAGATGGGAATGCTGTCCTTGTTCTACCTGTATTTTAATTGGAGATGTTCTGAGGAACTAGCGTCATTGATCCTTTCGGCACCGGTGCAGAGTCGGGAAACACACCAAACGCGCGCCCAACATTTGCACACGGTTGACATTTGTCACATGAGAACGGGTCGCTTCTACGATTCGTTCTTGTGTTCAACAGCTCAGCCGTGGAATGATATGCCGGCCTGTGTGTTTCCTCCATCCTATAACATGGGTCTCTTCAAGGCCCAAGTTCACTCCTTCCTATCCTCTAAAAGACCCCCCACACAACATCCCCAAAGATGATGTTATTTCCCTCAAGGCCTATATCATCATGTGGAGTTACTGTAAAAAAAATGTATGAAAGGTTACAACGGATCTCTCAGTTACAGGACCACACCGATGTTTTGCAACGACACGTCTAATGTTTTTGGCAACCCTGGGTTGCTTTATTATGGGCGTCTCCCCATCGAGGGGCGCTAGAAAAATAGGTGGCGACCAAATACGTGATGTGGATGAATAAAACAGTCGGTGGTGTATACATTGCATAGCGACATTGGCATTGCATGTAGGCACCTATAGGAGTGCCCGCTTATACAGGCTGAGGCGACCATACAACCGCTGTTTGAGTGCTCCTTTATGATCGACTGGGGATGAAGTAAAAGAGAAAAGTCGGAAAAATACTCACGAGAAACGAGGAATAAGTCACAGTTCTTTATATTACCGTTTTTGAAACGTCTAATCGCGGGGTGTAGTTTCCTATCTTTCCTAACTCCCAAATGAACTAAGCAGATAAAAATATTAAAAACATTAATAAAATAGTCAAAACCAAAGCTTTTCGAGCTGGCGTGAAAGCGAATAGTAGAAGAAGTCGGGGACGCCCGAGGATGGCACAACCAAGTGAATCAATATCTTGAGTCTGGTTATGTCAAGAGTCAATAACAGAAGAGTATTTAAGAGTCTGAATGAAGTATGTGCAAAATGTATACCAAGATTGCTAAGACAGAGTGCGTTGTGTGGCGGTCTATCCCCTCTGCCGACCCCTCCGTAGAAACGGCGTGATTGTTAGTTAATTTTATTAATTGTTATTGTGGGGTTGAATTCTCAAGCGATGGTCGCAAGACGGAGAAATTGATCGTTGAATAGGTACGACAAGCGGTGTGCTGCGTCCTCTTTACAGCTCAGTGACAAGGAAAGCTGAGCTAAGTATAGAGACAATGTTGACAGTGTACAAATCAGTGTATCGCCCCACGCTGACGTATGGTCACCAGATCTGGATGTTGAACGAGCGTTTGAACACGTTTCAGTGGCCGAGCTGCCGGAATGAGATTTTTGGGAGAAGTTGCAGGAGTCACAATTGGATCGAATAAGAAGCTAAACATCGAACCAATGCTACTCTTCATAGAAAAATCGCAACACAGATGGCTTAAGATGGGGGACGTATTAAGAATTTCGCGGAAAATTCTTAGTTCTATTCCAGAGGGAAGACGTCCAGTGGGCCGTCCCAGACACGGGTGGGAGAAACAACTCTAGAAGCTGTGCTAGGAGAAGCTGAACCTTCTATGGACGGATGCCGTTGTCGTAGCGCAGGACATAGACGCCTGAAGGCGCCTTGTCGATGCGATGGGTCGAGTAGGCCAAGGGAAAGGCGATGTTGAATGTATTTATTTTTTAATTTAGAGTAAATGAAATTTATTTAACTATAAAATATATATTTATTTTATTTTAGTTTATTGTACAAACTTTGCTCCAATGTGTCTCGAAGGTGAGAAAATAATGTATATTTTACCGATATTCCTTGTTAAAAAGCCGGGCAGTCTGATGTGAATTTAAACAATATTATAAAAGGAAGAAGTGATTTTTATCTCTGCTGCAAGGGGCGGCGCTACTTTAGTACAAATGTCAATTAAGTATATACGTTTATACTTGGAAATTTACAAATTTCAGTACCCACCCACTTAAATAACTCGAAGTCTTGTAGGAATCGATGCATATTAAATATTAACTTAATTAAGTTTATATTTTTCCATTATATAATTTTGAGTTAATATTCCGAAGGCGTTTTCCTTGACATTTACAAAAAAAAACCTAATTTAAGACTTTGTATAGGTAGGGTAATAAGTGAGTACAGGGTGGAGTGAATAAAAGGTCACTCTGACGGTGGTAATTCGATAAAATCTATCGGAAAACGGGTGGCCAAAGAAAACTCCCGGCTCTGCCCCGAATAAAGTTTAACTTTAACTGAATAAGACTTTTTTTTATAAACACACAAAATGAACAAAGTGTGTCCATACTAATGATGACCCGAAATGGAAAAGTCTGGTACCTATTGAACATTTTATTTATTTCGTTTATTTGAAACACACATTATTTAACATCAACATTTAAGAAAGCTTTGACTGCCCAACTAGGAACAAATCCCGTTTTAGGACAGTAAACTTGACAAGTTTAGTTCATATTAACCGCCCTACCCATACGAACGTACGTGATACGGCCGCTATATTATAGCCCGAACGCAACAAGCCGTATCCCGTACGTTCAGTTACAAAAAAATACCCGAAACTCACAAAACATTCGTATACGTCATGTTTGTTTCTGCGTTATCTCGTTTAGTATTTCTAGGTAAACCGAAGCTAACGGATGTGTTTGGGTATTTTCGTCTCTCTTATACAAGTTGGTATATTGTAAACACGTATTGTTATTGCGAAATCTAATTTTTTGAATAATAATTCAAAGGACGGGCGGTTAAGTGCCTTTATACAAAAATAGAAGGGGAAAAGGGCTAGTATTTTTTTATATGAATACCGCACAAGAGTCCCAACTGCTCCCAACCGTTTGGAACCAGTGAGTCTATGGCGTTCCTAATTGGGGAATGTTGTGAGACTGAAGGTATTGGGGAGGGGAAGGTGAAAGGGAAGATGGAAGTGGGGAAATACCTGACTATTCAGATCTGGTCACCAAACACGGCTAAAAGCCATTTCAAGCAACGTTTCAATTCTGAATGGGGGTCTTTCACCAGGACGATACTGAGAGTATATTCCACTCTGGAACGTGCTCAAATATACTACATATTATTTTTAAATGAATTAATTGTGAAACAACACAAATTAATTAAATAAAATTTACTTTCGCATGCCGGGATTTGAACCCGCGACCTTCGGATTCGTAGTCGAGAGCCTTACCCCTCAAACATGGAGGCCGTCATAATATTGACATAGTATGGCAATATTTATTTATGTATCGTATTATATACGCTCTATATGGGCTTTTACATACTCATACTTTATGGTAAACAGGTGCAACACACATCATAGTAGGTACATAGATAGAATAAGGAACAAATACATGAATAACATAGGGTAAGTACTATTCCAAGTAATTAGTTACAGATTCGAATTTTCAAAACCTACCTCACATTCACTGATAATTATAATCTAGACACATATATTAATAATTGTTGAGGATGTATGCAATAATCGTCTGTTTGCATTTGTATTCAGAGCAGTTGAACATATCTACTATGTCTGAAAAAGTATTACCTTCTGCGTGAAGTCTAGGTAATAGAGAATTTTTGAATTACTCAGCCCTGAAATTATTGTTACAATTTAATTTTAGATCGAGTATTTCTAGTTGGAATATTAAATTTAATTAAACTGACAATTTCAGGGCTGTCTATAAAACCATTAACAATGTTGAAAATAAAATTTTTCTTCAGAAACAAGTCTTTTCTATCTGAGAGTGTTGATAATTTTAGTACTTTCATTGCGTAATTGTAATTTATAATTTCTATAGGTAATTCGAGTTTATAGTCAACATATCTCAGAAATTTATGTTGAACTTTTTCAATAGAGTCGGAATGAATTTTATAGTGAGGGGACCATATTTAAGAATTATATTCGACTTGACTACGAACTAAGGAAGAGTATAATAATTTTAGTGTTGAGATATTCCTGAAGTCTCTGGTATTTCGAAGAATGATATGAGCATTTTTAAACCTTTATTAGTTATAGAATTGATAGTTGTAAGAAAATTAAATTTAGAATCGAAGGCAATGCCAAGATCATTAATGTCGTTGACAGACGAGAGAGAAATATTGTTGATTTTATATTGATAGTTGAGAGAATGATTAATTCTAAAAAATTTGATCGTATGGCATTTACGAACGTTTAAAAGAAGTTTGTTGAGTTCACACCAACCTTGTAATTTATTTAAATTTAATTGAATGAGAAAACAGTCTTCAATAGTTTTTATTAGTTTAAAGAGTTTTAGATCGTCGGCGAAGAGCAGCACAATATCATTGTTGTCAAATACACTTATAATATAATAATAATAATTGGATGATTTGTATAGCGCCTATATATTTGTGTATAATTTAAATGACAGATTAGAATTGAATGCTACTTGAAGAATTCTGTTGGTAAGGTAGCTGACCGGTCAATTGAATGGATATTTCAAAACTCCATAGCTCATTTTTGTAATGCAATGTTTTTATTCAATTTGAAAATTGTTGCGTTGACATAGAAATAATTTGTGATTGAATAAGTTGTGCAAATTTCACGACGTCAGAGTTCATGGTCCAGTGTCTTTGCTGTTTCAAAAACAAGCAGGTTTTCTTATTTCGGCCACTCGAAATAACAAGGTTCCATCTGACACGGCAATGTTATGCGATAATGAGCTCTAAAGTTACCCTCTATAGAGCACATTACATTGCTGTGTCAGATGACCTCTTGTCATTGGGGGGGGTCAATTTGTGGGTGTTGAAAATCTCTTTCCTGGTGAAATAGCATAATATTCAACATCGAAATATTTATTAAAATAGCCATGCTTTGTAACTAGATCTGGTTAGACAGATATTTCACACCCTTCCTCTCCCATTTTTCTGTTAACCTCCTCCTCATAACATGCACAGATGAATGCTGTGAGGCTGACAGGGAGTTAGAGGGGAAGAGGGTGTTGAGGTTGTGATATGTTACCCGTACTACTCAGTAATGGTGTTATATTTAAACATGATTTTGGAACGAGTAGCTCTCGTAGGTATATGAAATTGAATGAGGTTCATTAAATCAGGGCTGTCCATACTACCATTTACAATTTTGAACATAAATATCAAGTCGGAAATAATTCATCGATCTGAGGAGAGATTTAGTAAATTTAGTTCTTTCATTGAGTGATTATAGTTAACGCTTTCAATGGGAATACCGGGTTTATATAATAGAAGAAGAAGAGGAACATAGAAAATAGAAGGTAGATATTATACTATAGATAGAAAATGTTAATTTTTATTTATTTTAGTTCATAAAACAGGCAATATGCCCAAACCTTACATAAATCCTTGTTTACAGACCAATAATAATTAATAATCTCATACAACAATCATAATCTCGCATAAATTAATCTAAACCATATTAAAAACAAGTGAAATATCTAAAACATATTATGGGGAGGTACAAAAAACATTCATTTCATTGTTAGAGCAGAGTATAGTATTGATAGATAGATATTTGTGATATTAGCGCCGTATAGACGATGTATCAAATGACGGCGACATTACGGATGATAAGCCCTGCGATCTGATAGATGGAGACAGTGATGACGGAAGTGCGATTATTGGCCATCGCAATAATAGATTTTTTTTATATGAATACCGCACAAGAGTCCCAAACTGCTCCCAACCGTCTGGAGCCAGTGAGACTATGGCATTCCCAATTGGGGAATGTTGTGAGGCTGAAGGTATTGTGGAGGGGAAGGAGAAGGGAGAGAGGAAGGTGGGGAAAAGGGGAAATACCTGGCTACTCAGATCTGGTCACCAAACACAGCTAAAAGCCATTTCAAGCAACGTTTCAATTCTGAATGGTGGTCTTTCACCAGGGCGATACTGAGAGTATCTTCCACTCTGGAACGTGCGCAAATATAGTATATATTATTTTCAAATGAATTAATTGTGAAACAACACAAATTAATTAAATAAAAATTACCGAACCCGCGACCTTCGGATTTGTAGTCGAGAGCCTTACCCCTCGACCATGGAGGCCGTCGAATGAAAGAATACGAATAGAAAGTGAATTTTCCTCATATGCGCCCTCTGTAAGACGGGACTACATGACCTTTGCACGGGAAAACACAATTGTGAAGTGACGTAATTTTATTTTTTTTTCTCTGCATATTTAGTAATTTTAGTTTTTTATTAGGATGCATGGGAAACAATTCTTTTTACGATTAATATCAAAAAGAATCATTAAGTTTGGTTGATATTTATCCAAGTTATTGCATTTTCAGTTAATATCATATTTATTTACTAATAGCACAAAATATCAATACCTGTTTGCGCACCTACTCGCAAAATCAGTGCAGCACTAACCGGTTAAAATAAAATAAATTGTATTTTACACGTGTTCGATCTCGCAAAGCCAACGGCATAAACGTTTTAATATTAATTTAGTGTGTATGTAGATCTATCCGTGGGATATCCACCCCTTCCTACCGGTATGTGAACATACATACAACCCCCATACGACCAATATCAAACAGACGTTATGAGCTTTTTACGGCTCCAATATTGTTTGAACAATGGCTCGGAGTTTAATATTCGCTTGTCGATATTATTTGTTCAATTATTAATAACTGAACACTTGTTAAAAAAAATGGGTGGAGACGCACGCACGACTTTCTCACATAAAATTTAACAACTTCTACATGCTAGTATAACATTTTCAAAATTAGATCTGACGTTGTGTACTAATTTATTGTCGAATAAGGAAATTAAGTCGATTTTTGTTTGTATTTTCCTTGGCATAATTAAAATAATTGTTCAGTTTTTAATTTTTCAACGCCCAATGGCTTGTTGGATGTGACGTCACTGGGCCGTCGAATTGATTTTGTGTCTAAAAAATTAACTACTTTTAATTGACGGACACATTTTAATTATTGTCAGCAGAAGAGTAAAAATCCAACCTAGCCGCACTTACATTCATTTTTCAGTCTCTCTAATATCCCGAACCTCATTTTTGAGGTTATGTGTTCAGATGTCAAAACAAAAATAACTTTACCGAACATGATTATATATTATAATCATAGTAAACCATAACCAATAATAATAATAATACTTGGATGATTTGGATGGCGCTGGAACTAAACATAAGTAGTAAAAATAAGTATGTACCTTTACCTATTAGTAAATCATATTTACGTAATTAATGATAGTTTTTTTTTTACAGTGAACAACAATTCATAGAGCTTAAAATCTCCCAAACTAAGTTAAAATTTCGCGAAAACTAATAAAAATACACATTTAATACAAAACAAAATCGGCAAATAAAAATTTTCATACAAATCCGAATACAGAATACGCGCCGACGACGCATGTATGTCAGATGTCGAGAATGCAACGATTCCAACAGAACAGGGTGTTTTGATGAGATGGTTTTGTATTCACTTCTGAATAACTATTTATGACTTCTACGTATAATTATTGTATATAAAAAAACATACATTCAGAGTGGATGTTTGCTGATCCGTATGAATATATTTTTTAAGCCATTATATCCTTCACTGGAGTTCCTTTTTACAAAAGAATCTTTTCAAATTCAGAGAAGCGATAAAGTACCTGTAATTTTATTTCAATTCTGCATAAATTATGTTTCTCACTTTTCATATTAGCAAGTCAAGTTATATTCCCCCGTATTTCACTTATACTTGCACTTGTAGGTAGGTGTACTATAATTATTCTAGTTACCAATAAACCGATGTTTTTAAATTAACTAGTTCACTGAACAGATAATCCCTAGAAGTGTGATCTGTGTCGATTTATAAGAAAACTGATGTCGACAATTTGCCGTTCAACAAACAGGGTAATGGAATGGTTTAGTCGCTCAAGAAAGAATTTCTATATTTGAAAATGTTCGATCAATTTCAGCACAAGTTATTTTTTTTTGCTTAAATGTGACACACGGACACGCCCGCAACACCATTCTATCGTTGGTTTTTGCCTACTCAACTCTAAACTGCTGAGTTACCGACGCGACGCAGTTTTACTGATCATGGTTTAAGACCTCGCTTAATTATTGAAACTCAATTTTAAACCATAATAGGGTATTTTCATTGTATTATTAATGCCGAAAAAAATTACGAAAACAATTTCAGTAAATTTTATTTTATTTTGATGAGTAAATTTTCTGTGACGATTCAAATGTGCCGTTTTTGATTTGCAGCCAAAACGATATGTTCGTGCGGGGGGCGTTTGTGACGTCACACCGGTGAACGTTTATGGGAGCAGTCCCGGGGACCGGTGACAGCTGTCTTAAGAGGAGTATACAAGCTAAAAATATTGCTACAAACTGTGTGTCTTATGTCACCACGAATATAGGTAATAGGCATAAAATTCGCTTGGCAAGTGAAGTCTAGAAATGTTTGATCAAAAGGCAGTTTTTATATTTAGGTAGCAGGTATAAAATTCGGCTGGCAAGCGAAGTCTAGAAATGTTTTATCAAAAAGCGGTTTTTATTTATTTAGTGAATAATTTTGTAAGAAAGAAAAAAAAGTTAATTAATAAAAGGGAAACTGTAATAAATAATCATAGCCATAAAGTAATTTTATTTTCAAATGAAAAAATAAATCATTTTGAAACTTACGCTTATATTTTTTATAACTATTATTAAATTAATTAAGTAGTATTTAACGGGATTAAATTAAATATGGTCCTGTATAATACTATCTGCCTGTACGTAAAATTATTAACATGTATATTTTAACGCGGCATCACGTTCATTGGTAAAATGCATTGTACATGTAGTTTGGTATTACAGATCGTGCTATGTCTTCCTCGGGCTTCCCCGGCTTCTTCTTCCATTCCCATTCGCGTCATATATTCTTCTTACACTCCTTTCTTTGTTCATTCGCTGTACATGCCCAAACCATCTAAGCGTCCCTTTCTTAATCGTGCTCACTACGCTTACATCAGCCTTTCATTCTTTACGAATCTAAACATTTTTCACACGATCATACATGGTTTTACTACACATTCGACTCAGAAATCTCATTTCTACAGCTTTTAATTCTGACCATGCGAAACTGTAGGAAAAGCTTCAATTTATCCAAAACATATTTTTTTTGTATTCGTAATGTAAACCGATTTGTAGTAGGTTTAGGATTAATCGAAATAGGGATTTTAGTGATAGTTTCACCTTAACGGTCGGTAAATAGCGTTACTGACGTCATAGCCAAATTACTACTGTTTAGGAATTACCAATTTTAGATCGTTGTTAAAATCAACGCTTAATGGTTCCTAAGCATATATGGACAAAGAACTTTAGATCACCTGCTTCCTAGCTGTTTAAACATGTTATCCGCTGAAATAAAAAATAAAAATAAAACTCTTTTAAAACTAAACAGTTAATAAATATATTGAAAACTGGCTAGTTGAAAGAAGCTATTTGTGTTAGATAATATGGAAATATTATTTAGATATATATATATATTGTAACCTTAACTGTAAATTTTGAGTTTTGAATAACAAGCCCCCCTTAGACAAACTACAAAAAAGTATTATTATTTTAAATGATTAAACTAATGTTTACAAGACAAGATTTTTTTTTATGCATAGCACAAATATTAAACAAATTATTATAAGCAATAATTATTATCTGAAAAATCATACAAATTGAATAATCTTCCGAGAGTCCCGTCGGCAGCATGTATTTTTTCTCGGAAGATTATTCAATTTGTATGATTTTTCAGATAATAATTATTGCTTATAATAATTTTAAGAGTCCCGTCGGCAGCATGTATTTTTTCTCGGAAGATTATTCAATTTGTATGATTTTTCAGATAATAATTATTGCTTATAATAATTTACAAAAAAGTAGTTTATCGGGATTTTATGATAATTAAAAAAAAAAAACATTCTTTCTGAAAAATTTTACATTTTTACTCCCACTCATTTTGGCGGTAGAATGTGATGAATTTTCTTCATTATTCCTAATAATTTAATTTCAACTCTTCCGTTCGCCAAGATAAGATAGTAAAATATATGAATTTAATATTTGTTCGGATATGAAGGGATAAATACTTTTACCCGTTTTGTGTTTTATTCGGATATCTGGGAATTCTAATTTGCGGTTCGGGATAACACTCACAGAATGAAACATACTGAGGACCCGTTACTCTTTATTTGATATGGGAATATTTTAATTACAACATTTTGTTTGTTTTCAAGGACCTCCGATCGAACCCTTTCGTGTAAAAGCTGATCGTTACTATCCTTTTTACGGGAGTTTCGACTTATTGTGTGTATTACGTTTACGACCTATTCATAAACGTAATATCTACGTATTTCAAATATCTATATTGATACTAAAGCCTTTGAAATGTGGATATGATATAGGGGCATCCTCGAAATACCCAGGACAGTTGGGGGAACTAATTTAGTAGATACGCTCAGTATAGCCCTGGTGAAGAATCTCCATACAGAATCGAAACCATGCTTGAAATGGCTTTAGCCGTGATTTTTCAATGGGCTAGAAGGGTAAGATTGAAAAAAATTGAATTATTGATAAGAGTCAAATATGAGTTTTTTTTTTCCAAAAACTCTTTTTTGTATGGAATTTTTAGTTATGACGGTGCGCTGCACTGCACCGGTGCAAGGTCGAAACAACTGTCACGATAATCAAAATTTGCAGAACTTAATAATAACATTATTAAATTTGATTAACATTAAATTTAAAAAAATGAAATAAAACGAATTACACAGAAAAATAATTAATATGATTAAGAAAGGGAGATGGTTTGTGCATGTAGAGCGAATGGAAGAAGAAAGCAATGTAAGACGAATATATGACTCGAATGTAAATGGAAGAATAAGCCGGGGACGCCCGAGGAAGACATGGAACGATCAAGTGAATCAAATACTTGAGTTGGGCCATGTCAGAAGTCGAAATAATAGAAGAGAATGTATGAGACGATGTATGAATGTGAATGAACCAAGAAGTGTATGCCAAGATCGAGTTGCTCGATCGGTCCGTCCTTTCTGCCTACCCCCGCGGGGAAACGGCGTGATGGTTAGTTAGTTAACAATTAATAATTAATCAACCTCCCTCTCCCACATCTCCTTCCCTTCCCCATTCCTTTTCTGCCTAACAGCATACCCCAACTGGTGATGCTATAATCCCACTGGTTCCGGACAGTTAGGAGCAGTTGGAACTCTTGTGCAGTGTTCACATTAAAAAAATCTTGCTTAAATTATGAATGACAAATACAAGATTACCCAACTGATTACCCCAGGAGAAGATGTGATGTAGCTTCACTGGTTTCCCGCTTATACCACTAGTTTCCGGACACCGTGTATATAACCACGACTATAGCACATTTTACAGCAACGTTTCGATTCTGAAGATGAGCACCTCAAAAAAGACACCTAACATCTTCGCCGACGGGTCACAGTTAAAACAGGTTGACCAATTTAAATACCTTGGGGTTGAATTCTAAAGCGACGGCCTACAAGACGGAGAAATTCACCATTGAATAGGTGCGGCAAGCAGTGTGCTTCGTCCTCTTTACAGCTCAGTGATAAGGAAACCTGAACTAAGTATAGAGACAAAGTGACAGTGTACAAATCAGTGTATCGCCCCACGCTTACTTATGGTCACCAGATCTGGATGTTGAACGAGCGAACACATTCCAGGGTCCAACCTGCCGAAATAAGATTTGGAGAAAATGGGTTCTAATAAAAAAATCGATGATTCGGGTGGAGTTAAACATCGACTACTCTTCATAGAAAAGTCTCAACTAAGGCTTGAGCACGTATTAAGAATGCCAGAAAGTCGAATTCCGCCGAAAAGTGTTATTCCAGAGGAAAGTCGTTCAGTGGGCCGCCCTATACACAGGTGGGAGAAGCAACTCTAAATGCTGTGCGACGATAGGCTGAACCTACTATGGACGGATGCCGTTGGCGTAGCGCAGGACAGAGACGCCTGGAGGCACCCTGTCGATGTGATGGGTCCCCGACCCGAGTATGACAAGAGGACGAAGACTTGTGTTTCAATTTTGAATGGTGTCCTTTCACCGGGATGATACTGAGAGTATCTACCACTATGGCACACTTGTTAGGCATATCATAAAAAAATATATAATTTCATTAGTTATTTTAATTTTAGCCTTCTCCGAATATTTATTTCCGTGGCAAGCTGGGAACATCAATCAAAAAAGAATAATTTATTAAAGGAACTCCAGTGAAAAATATAATTACTTAAAATATATATATATTCATATAGATCAGCGAACGCCGATTCTGGGTATATAATTGCTATTATATATAATTATACGTAGAATTTATAAATCGTGATTTAAAAGTGAATAAAAAATTAGCTCATCAAAACACCGTGTTATGTTGGTACCATTGCATCTGGAATCTGACGTTACGTGCGCATTCTGTTTTTGAATTGGTATGAATAATATGATTTTTCGATTTTGTTTTGTATTTTAAATATGTACTTTTTTAATTGTGGCAAAATTTTTACTTAATTTGGGTGACTTTCAGCTGTATAATATTTGTTCAAAATAAACAACTATTATTCACGAAAGAAATTAGAGTATTCATGATCAAACCAATTATCAATACGGATAATATGATAATGTTAATACTCAATATGATTATTATTCTTTGTGTTAAAGTTTCTAAAAAGGTACATAAAATTATTACTTATGATTAGTTATGATATGTACGGTAAAGCTCATCCTTGTTTTGACATTTGACATTCTAACCTCAAAACTGATCAAATCCGACCGGCCATAGATTTGGAGCATTTTGGCGGGCTTTGAAAAATTGAAACTTTGGAAATTATTTTAACTATGAAAAATTACTTTAGAAAAAAAAAAGAAATATATTGGTATTTAAGTTTGAACGTCATTATTAATAAAAAAAATTAAAATGCCGTGTAGTTCCTTATAGAAGCAATGTGTAAAAAGAAGTGTATTTCTCTTGCATAGTTTCTAGTTCCTGCAATAATATGTATTTGGTACAGTGCTTTGAGGACGCCAGCTCTCGTTTCTCTCAGCCCATCGCCCACCGCCCACCCACCGGTCCCGCGGCGATGCCTCGGCCAATTACACGAGTGTCTACGGAATATTAGCGACACTGGGGTAGGGAAGGAGACACGGGGATGGCGCTACAGGGCGTCGAGAAACTGCTGTGCAAAAATAACATACAATCTAAATATTAGTCAAGGTGAAAGTTTGATAAGGTAATACCTTACAAACTTGGTACCAGCGGCGTGCAGTTCATAAAGGTTGAAAAGCCTGCCTCAAGAAAACGGCACCATAAACAGAAATTAAAGATAATAGAAAAAAACTACAAATTTCTGATAAAAACGTTTTTTTTCATGAATTTGGTACGTTCTTTTATTGAGTTGGCCTCTACAATCAGCGTAAGGAACCATTTTCAAATATTCAATGCACAATTCGTACCCGAATTTGAAAAATCACACACAGCCAGCCTACCTTTGGTCATAGGGCCTTGCTTTGGAGCACTGCTTGGAACTATCATGATTTCCTTTGTAGACGTTAGTTTAAAGTTACCCGGTATGAACTGTGCGTAAGTACTTATAACGTTATACATTGATTGTTGCTTGACTTAAGTTGTAGTTTCAGTAAACTACGATAATATTACCGTGCCAAAAAGCAGACACCAGAACTCACCGTTGTGGAGGGTTTTTGTTGTTTCAGAAAACTGCTCTCTGCTTTATAGTTAATTGGTTTATAACATTTGACTTACTTCGTGCTTCTGAGATGGGTTTAAAAAATGTATCAATTCTTATCGATAGTTTTTCAAAAAAAAAATTACAGTATTAACGTTAAAGTCCGTTTTTTGTTGCTTTTTTCTATCAATTTTTTTAAATTTAATAATTTTAAGCAGTATTACTGTCGATTGCGGTTGAGCAAAAGTGATAATGCGCGTTATCAGTCACAGAGCAAATAATACATAGAGGTGCCCTAAAGTACTATTTCGACGACTGGAGGTAAAAGTCACGTGACACGCATTTTGGCACCAGCGCGGTTCGGGCATTTCTTGAATGAACTACGTCATCATTCGACTGTCGACAATCGCCTCTCTCTTATCGAACAAAATATTTTCACCAGAGAATCAGGGATGTGCCTCGTGCGCAGTAAATAAATAGTAAGTAAATAATAATTGTATATTTTGCTTTCATAATATGTATTCCTCCATGGTATTGTAATTATTTATGTTGCTTTATTACGATATTTATTATCCAAGGAAAAATTTTACCGAGAAATATAATTTTTTGCGAAAACCTATTAAAAAATCCATGGCAATTGTTGTATAACATGCACAGAAATACAGTTGTTTTTATTTATTTATTTTTTTGAGAGAATGACACAAGAGTCCTGACTATTCATAGATAGTCACTAAATATAGCTAAAGCCATTACAAGCACGGGACTATGGCATCCCCACTCCCGGGTATGTTATGTAACTGCAGGAAGTGTTGACAAGTACCTTGCTATGCAGATCTGGTCGCTTAACACGGCTAAAGCCATTTCATGCAACCAGGGTGATACTGAGAGTATCTACTACTCTAGAGCTAGGTGCGAATGATGTACCTGCCATGTATTATTTTAATTAATTTCTATGTGCAATAATTCAATGGAGAGGTCGTGATGTCGACCACGGGTTAATGTATATATTATTATCTACAATCTACTCGTATGCATGTTCATTAAAAATCTCTTTGTCAAATAAACTGAACGTTAAACGTTATTGAAACAGGGTTCATCCAAAAAGATGGAAACAGGAAGCCGATCGTCGAAAAACGAGAAAACAACATAATTTGCCTAACTATTGTGTTAGCAGATCGTATGTGACATCCCTGAATAATGTAGTTTATTCAAAAACACGCTTCACGTTTCGTTGACGCCATTGTTTTCTGCGTTGGGTAAATTATGCAATATTCCTAAAAGCGTCAACTAAATATCCTAATAAAATATTCAGTTTTTGTAAAAAAGACGTACCCTTTTACGTGTTATTGTTTTAATTAAATCGGCGATTTGGTTCAGGTTGAGAAAGGCGCGGCTACTGTAATAAAGGAGATTGGCTATAAATTCTGCACACTTATAAAAAGGACGAGTTGATCGTTGGCAGATTTGCTTCTCGAAGAGTAAATACTAATAATTTGCGGTGCAATACGAGTTGGCTGCATACGGCCGGGACTAATTTATTCGCAAATCACAAAAAGGGACACGCCTAGACTCATTCCTCACCCCGCTGAATATGGTTTCTTCCTCTCACCTATCAGTGCTTTTATGCTATCCAGAATCTTGTCTTGCTTTGAATGCAAAAACCATTTCCAGGCATAGAGATATACAAATAGAGTATACGTCAGCTTTCGAATATGGGTAACAATATGAGGCCCATTGGCATCATAGAGATAACGTATAACGTGGGCTTCAGTCTATTACAAGCGCTCGCCGGTTATGGATCTACAATGGCAACTGCAAAAAGTCTACATGACTGGACATGTCGTTCTGGAGAACATGGAAAAGCAATGGTTTCATCGGTTTTACCATAAACAAACTACAGAACAAATTCACAAACCGCCTCCGGTGCAGTCCCAGTCGCTGTGCATATATGATGCACAAATGGGGCCTGAAGAATTCTGAATTGTGTGAATGTGAACATATTCGTACAACAGAATGAATAAAGTCCGCTTCTCCAGTTTCCCGGAAGCATATTTGTTTTGAACCCCCGATGTCCCCGATGCCGTCGACTGACCGAATAATCTCAGCATCCCATTATGGGATCATCTGCACTAACTCTCCTCTACCATACAAAGTAGAAGTGATTAGTTTTTTTTTCGACTTTCGTCGCAGGAAATTAATACTGCTGTAACCACCACTACCCACGAAAATATATACACCATTCCACGGGGTTTCCATAACTCTACAATGAAAAATACGAACTGCATAACGTTGGAAAAACTCTTCGTTTTGTCGATATTAAGCCTCAAAATCCTGCGTTGTTTTACATGGCATTGGCTGTTACAGCGATATTGCTTTATAGTATTGGCTGTACGGTAGGTCTCGTGGTTGCCGTGGTAGCTCAAAAGTTCAAAGCAACGGATGTTCCCGATTTTCAAAACCTTTTCTCGTGCAATCTTCCACTACATATAAACTGACAATGAACATAGTTTCTATATTTAAATTCCCTTTAAATACATTGCTCAATGGCATTGTTCACGGGCGCCCTGTACAAAGAAAGACAGACGGGCGTTTAAAAAAAACCGTAATAAATTTCTGTAAACACAATGAGCCGGAATTTGAACGAATTTCCCTCCACGGTAGGCGAGAATAATATTTTTGTATGGAAAGGTGGAGTGGGTGGAAAAGGGGTGGTCGTAAAGGGCGGTGGGAGGGGGGGGGTGTTATGTACCTTGCTACCCTCCCAAGGCGATAAATAATTTTAAGAGACTAAATATTATGAATAATGTGTGCGGTAGTCTGGGGAGGAAACTTAACGATGATGGAATCGGAGGAAACAGTATTTTTTTGTTTAATTTTGTTTATTAAGGTTCCTTGCCGTTAGCAAAATATAAAAAAAAACATCCTGGTAAAGTATATATTATATTATTTTATTTTATTTATTTTTGGGAAAATTAACAGCAAATCCATAATTTACATATACGAGTATATATATAACAATAAAAACAATAAATCATGCCAATTATAAATTTTCCACTGCTGATGAAAATACTATGAGTAAAGTGTGACAATATACAGTTTTACATCAGTTAACTTAACTATGCCAGTCGGGGGAGTGGAGGGTGGAGGGGAATATTGGAGTGGGATAAATTTGCAAAGGACAAGAGTAGATAAAAAGGTGGTTTAAGTTATCTAGTTATTATGCATCTACCTATATTTATATGTCCCACTCAAAACTTTCCAACCGTGAGCTCTGATGTCATGAAATATGTACAGCTTTTGCTGTCTGTTATTTAACTATTTTTATATAATATTTTCCATAATAAGTTATATAGTTTACGTCACATTTTTTGCTCCATATTCGTCAATCTAAATCTGGAGCGAAACCAGGTAATTTTATTTTTTTCATGTGCCGCACATTAGTCCCAATTGCCCATAGCCTGTGGGGCTGTGTCATTCCCGATGTTGTGAGGCTGTAGGGATATATATTATATAATTTAAAATTTAATAGACTTAATGAAGTCGGTAATATTGTGATTTAATTTCCCAGTTTTTGAGATTGCTTTTTACATATTCTTGAACATATTCTCCTAACATCTTACATCGCGTGGAAATCACAAAATTTCTCTTTTTCTTGTCTATAAATAATGCCGTGTACCTACGCATGTTAAAAGAATTTTTAGTATTTTTTAAATGGGCCACGGTAAACATGTTCCAAGACGCATCCCTCCAGGGGCGGGCAGAACGGCAGAACGTGTATCCAAAGAGAATATCTTACAATTTTAATAAGTCATCTTCTGCTCGCACTCATATTCTACAGACTCCATCCAGCTATAAAATGTGGCATGTTTTTTGCTTTCATTTTGCGATTTGCCTAAATCTTTTCCACCCTTTTTGGATAAAATGTTGATACTTGAATATAATACCCGATTTCAACAATTTTGTAAGTTATTTTTTATTTTTTTTAAAGCACTCTTCGGGTAATATAATATATTGATTATTAGTGATAATATCTAAATGCCAGTGGTTTTCAGTGGCGTGCATTGTTCTATAACCAAAGGTAGGCTGTGTGTAGTTTTTCAAATTCGGAAATGAAATGTGCAGTTATTTTTTTTAATAGATTGTGCATTGAATATTTAAAAAATGACCATATAATAACCCTCCACACAGCGTCCCCAAAGATAACATAAGCCTTGAGGAAAATTGTTTCCTTCAGAGCCTCCTTTGTGAAATTATACAAAAAAATGGCTTACTGTATAAATGAGTGTACAAGTTCCTTAGTAAATTCATGAAAAAAAATCATTTTTCCTAAGGTAGCCACAGTTTTTCAGCCTTTATGAACTGCACGCCACTGGTAGTTTGCCATAACTTCTCTTTCGTTTTCCGTTATTTTCCAATGTGTGTTTTTTTTCTTTATAGTGCGTCTACTTTTTTATTGATACGTCTTAAATTGTAGATTAAAACATTAAAGAAATATTTTTTCCGTTACAAAAGTAGAAATATAATTTTTTAAAAGTCACCCTTTCTTCTTTTTTGTGAATATCGCACGAGAGTCCCAACTGCCTGAAGCCAGGGAGACTATAGCATCCCCATGTAGGGTATGTTGCGAGGTTGAAGGGAGTTGGAAAGGGAAGGATAAGATCAGATGAAGGTTGGAAAGTACCTGGGCATTTAGATCTGGTAACTAATTATGGCTATTGCCATTTCAAGCGACGTTTTGATTCTAAATGGTGGTGTATCGCCAGGGTGATACCGAGAGTATCTACGACTCTAATAATAGAATCAATATAAACAGAATGTTATCGTTATTAATGATAATAACACCGGGAAGGGTTACTTCCCCAACACAGATGAAGGGGGTGAGATTGTGATAGATCGATGAAGTAATCAGTTACCAAACTGGGAGCCTTGATTAACTTCTGATCATTCGCTGGGCGCTGCCCCCCCTCCTACCAGTTACTACAAACCGATGGCAATGGGTAGGTCGACCAACAGTGTTTATTTAATACATCGTAATGAGTGACATAATGCGTGAAATAGTACACAACTGATGACTCTGTACAAATCACAAGTGCGCCCCACTGTAGAATTTGGCAGCCACCTCTGGTCGGGAGCCCAAAACATATGAAAAAAAAAACTTGACTCTGTGCAACGGGCGGTCCGTTTAATAGATTCGCCTATCTTAACTAACATAGACGTCATAGTGTCATAGACGTCAAGTGGGAATGCTGTCCTTGGTCTACCGGTATTTTAATGGAAGATGCTCTAATGAAATAGCGTCATTGGTCCCTTCGGCATCCGTGCATAGTCAGGAAACACGCGAAACGCGCGCCCAACATTTGCACACCGTTGATATTTGTCACATGAGAACCGGTCTCTTCTACGACTCGTTCCTGTGTTCTACAACTCGGCTGTGGAATGATTGGCCGGCCACTGGGTTTCCTCTCTCCTACAACATGGGTCTCTTCGAGACCCAAGTTTACTCCTTCCTATCCCCTAAAAGTCCCTCCACACAGCATCCCCAAAGATGAGAAATAATTTCCCTCAAGGCCTCCTGTGTGGAGTTACCGTAAAAAAAGAAGAAATTTATTCAAAATAAGGGTAAAAGAGCACTATTCAGAACCGAAACGTTGCTTCGAATGACATTAGTGGTGCTTGATGACTAGATCTGCATAGCGAGGTACTTTCAAACTTTCCTCAATCGATCTCAATCGAAGTATGAAAAATTTATTTTTTTTCCCAATATATTTTGTTTTACTTTTATTCATTTTGTAGACCAACAGTTTACATTAAAAATTATGTATAATATTTATGTTATATAAATTTGATTGTGCCGATACCAACCCTGATGTATGGCAGTGAGGCACGGAACTGGCGGAGGAAGGATGAAAGTAGACTGAATGCTGTACAAATGAGATCTCTAACGCGAATGTGTGGTAAAACCATGTATGATCGTGTGAAAAATGTTGTGATTCGTAAAGGATGCAATGCTGATGTAAGCGTACTGAATAAGATTAAGAAAGGGACGCTTGGATGGTTTGGGCATGTCGAGCGAATTAAGAAAGAAACGAGTGTAAGGAGAATATATGACGCGAATGTGAATTGAAGAAGAACCCGGGGACGCCCGAGGAAGACATGGCACAATCGAGTGTATCGAATACTTGCGTCGAGCCATGTCAGAAGTCGGAATAACAAAAGAGAATGTATGAATGTGATCGAAGTAAGAATGGTATGCCAAGATCGAGTTGTTTGGCGGTCCGTCGTATCTGTCTATCCTTGTGGTTATTTAAATTTGACCATTTGCAGAATTCCGCCTTGGTATACATACATTTTTTCTTTAATTCCAGAATAAATAAAATTATGTTTTCACTTACTTGACTAGAAAGATTACTTAAATAAAAACATCATAATAAATTTTATAAATATTTATTATGTTTTTAATAAATAATTTTATAAATATTTATTATGTTGTTAATCTAATTTCTGAAGGAACAATTTCTTTTTAAATATACTTAAACATTTTCTTTTTTAATTTCATCTGGGAGGCAATTATATAAATTGCCCCCCTTGTAGCTAATGGATTGCTTGTCATATTGTATATGTATGGTGTGTTAATTTATGTTATCATATTGTAGTGTAAAGTGTGTATATGCTTGTGACGCTTTAATGATTTCTGTGTTTGTATGTAAGAGTTTATTATTTATTTTATATATAAGGGGACATATACTCGTGTTGTTTTCTTACTGTTAACAGTTTTGTTTCCTCGTATATTTTTTTGGTTGATGTTCTAGAATTAAATTTAAATAGCTTTTTGATTACCTTGTTTTATATTACCTCTAATTCATGTAAGTATTTTTCATATATATTTCCCAAGACATTTTACAAAATATTAGGCAAAAGGTCCCGATAAACCACTTTTTAATAGTTTGACTAACGGGAGCTTATTATTCAAAATCTAATATATAATAAAAATATATGTAACACACTTAAAACATAAAAGTTTCTTTCAGCTACCCAAGTTTTCCATATATTTATTAACCGTTTAGTTTTAATACTTTTTTTTAATTAACATATTTATAACAGCTAGGAATTATGTAATCTAATTTTTTTTTGTCCATATTTTTTTGTATCCTTAGGAACCATTAATCAATCATTAAAATTGAGACGAGTATTGTTATTGTGCTCTAATCTATTTGTATTATATATTGGGTTATTAATGTGCTGAAATATAATTTTGTACCACAGAATTGGTATTACTGAAAGAATTTTGAGACTCTGATAAAAGTATGGAATATTATGCCTTTGTTCGCATAAACTTTTATAAGCTAATAATTTAACCAATGAATGAAACCTGATTGAACATGATTGATGTTTGTTTTACAGTTTGGTAACAGATATGATAATCTGATTAATAGTATAGGGAACAGTGTAGTGAGTTAAAAAGAAGAAAAATAAAATGACAACTTTTAAATGACTAAGTTTTGACGAGCCTTGCAAACAAAAATAACTTCCAGCTACCTACCCCAAGTAAAACAAAAACGCTCATGTAATTGAAAACCCCTTTTAATGCCTTCATTGTGTCTGCCTTATGCAGAGTGCAAACCCCCTCCGCATATAAAAAGAAAACAAAGCTGCCGGATCCCCGGGCGGTATAATAGTCTTGAGAGGCAGACGCGACCTCCGCGAACTGCCAGTGGATACGTAATACTCTTGAGCATAGACGTTCATCTTCAGGTACCTCTGTGCGGCAAAGGAAACAACGTAGGCGGGTACCTACGCAACATAGTCTCTGTTAGCCAGACCTTAGAGTTATATATACGTTGTGGAGATGAGCAGATTCATTCGTAGTAGTACTGGCTTCCAACAAACTGGGCTAGCAGATTCTTCAATAGTGTCCAACCGCTAATCCTATACAAATCACAAGTACGTCCAACAGTTGAATTTGGAAGTCACCTCTGGGCTGGAGCTCCCAAATACTTGATAAACCTGCTTGATTCTGTACAAAGGAGGGCGGTTCGTCTGATTCACAATCCGTTGTTAACAGACCGATTGCCATCTAATACACAGACATAATTTAGGTATGCTGAGTTTTTTCTACATATATTAACGGAGTCTGCTCGAAGGAGCTAGGAGTGTTGATCCCCGACATGCGTGAAACTCAACGTATGCGAGCGGAACACCCGTTCACAGTTGATTTTGGTTTTTCACGAGAACGGGTCGTTTCGCTCACTCGTTTTTGAAAATTTGGTTGAGAAATGTTGTGAGGCGGGTTAAGGAGGATGCTATAGGAAAGGATTTGTTAATACATAAATATCGAAAGAAAGACAGATGCCGGTACCTCGTTCTAGATGCGAGCCGACTTACACAAAAACGAGTCAGCGAAACGACCCGCTCTCGTGAAAAACCAACAAATCTTTGGTTACGTTTATTTACAAAAAACGCACCGAAAAATGATTAAACATACTTTCTCCACTTTAAAAATCATATTCGTATTTTAAATATTTTGTTAAACATACAATGGGACGGTCAGAAAAAGTAATATTTCTGATTAGATTTTGATAAATGCTAAGCCTATGTAAATTTAAAAAATATTTAATAAATATTTTTCTATTTAAAAACATTATATTTATCGTATTGCGTAATAATACTATTATTATTTTGAATTAATAAATAATAACTCTCCGACGTCCCCCTCCCGTTAATTCATTCCATTAATTCGTTTTTTTAAATGCTATTTTTCTACTAGTGTTGGAAATAACATATTAACAACACGATATTAACAATCATACTCAACTAGATAATAATTAACTACAAAACATCATTGACATTTTTTACTCTAAATAAAGTCGGGAATCACTGCGGGCCCTTGGAACGACAAGGTTATATCTGACACAGCAATGCCATCCGATAATGGGCTCTAGAGGTTATTACTTTAGAGTTCATTATCACATAACATTGCCGGGTCAGATAGAATCTTCTTATTTCAAGGGCGCGAATCTTTACAGTAAGTCAGGTATGTCTCTTAACAGCCTGCATAAAAGTGACCTTAGAACGAGGTAACGTAGCACGAGGAAGGACACATTTTATCCTATTGCAAAAAAAAATATTGTAGGTTTATCTATAACTATTTGCATTAAATAAATAATAACATTACAGATATTATAATACAAATATAAGTAGATACCTATCGTTTCGACAGGGACTCCAGGCGCGCCCGTGGCCAGCGCTGCCTCAGCGGCCTCCGTCCATCGCTGGTCGAGCCTCTTCTCTCGCAGCCTTTATTTTGTTTTCCCCAGCTTTGTCCGGTGCAGAAGTCGCTTTTTGGCAATCTGACCATAGGTCCAAACCACTTCATAAATAGCAGTGGTCATGTCATTCACAAATGAATCATTTTATTTAGAGCATGCTTAGAATAAAAGATTTTGAATTTTTGGAAAATACCGAACAGTACCGACGATGTAAGCCGTCAAAATGTTAATATTTTCGGAGATACTCGCCGGCCGGACGATAAGCGTGTGACGTAAAGGTACATAAAATGACTGGCGCGGCAGTATACGGTACTGCCGTTCGAATTGTGAATTGTAATGAATTGGGTCTCGTGAAGGTATTTTGAGCGGTCGTTTTACCCAAGTTCACTTTGAAAGCTCATGACTTTTGACATTTTTGGAAATATCGAAAAACTGCTTTTACTGTCGTTATTAAATAAAAAAAAATAGCCATCTCTGTTATAGATCGCCCTGAAACACTTGAACGAATTCAATTGAGAGTGCCTAACTAGACAAACCAGACAAAACCAAACACTAAACCTACCTCAATTCAACACTAACTCAAAACAAATCAGTTTTATTCACCGCGCTTCATCCATTTTTCACACTTCCCACAGTGAGTTCGGCTTATTCAATATCAAACCTAATTTAAATAAATAACATTCACACAATACATATTACTCTACACAGACTAGATCATTTTCCTTTCCCTCCCTCCCATCATCCTAACCTCATAGGCTAAGCTTGTAACTTTTCTTTTTTTTTAATTGAATAATCTAAATACTTAAGTGAAAACCTATCATTAGTTCTTTTTTTTTACATATAGTTACCATACTTAATAATTATTGTAAACTGTTGGTTTTCCAAATAAATAAAAAAAATATTTAAAAAAAAATATATATATATATATATATATATATATATATATATATATCTACTGCAAATCTCATCTACACACTAAACACATCACTTTTATTTCAAAGCCGTTTCTAATTTTTGTTGTAGTTTGTGAAATTATTTACGCCCTTGAGGTGATTTTCCCACGAAAACGGCGCTATAGAAGTAATCCAATTATTATTGTTATTATTATTACAAGATCTTAACTGGATTTAAAACCCTAACGAAGGAAAGGAAAAAGGATAAACATTTCGTTATAAATAATTTACTAAAGCTAATTTTTTTACTTGCTGAATAAAATATATTTAATATGTTATGAACTCTTTGCTGCATCCTCTTCGGGCTGCGTCCCCGAGTTTCTTCGTCGACTCGTGAAGCTGATTGATACGTAACTCAATCTTATCAATATTACTCAATAATATTGTCCTTTTTTAGTACTCAATTTTATTTAATATGTTATGAACTCTTTGCTGCATCCTCTTCGGGTTGCGTCCCCGAGTTTCTTCGTCGACTCGTGAAGCTGATTGATACGTAACTCAATCTTATCAATATTACTCAATAATATTGTCCTTTTTTAGTACTCAACTTTATTTAATATGTTATGAACTCTTTGCTGCATCCTCTTCGGGCTGCGTCCCCGAGTTTCTTCGTCGACTCGTGAAGCTGATTGATACGTAACTCAATCTTATCAATATTACTCAATAATATTGTCCTTTTTTAGTACTCAATTTTAAACGCATTTTTCCCTCATAGCACCTACCAATACCTATCGAATATACAATCTCTTTATACTTAATTATTATACTTTTTTCTAGATATATTATATTACCATACTATGTCAATACTAGCTTTTTCCCTCCTGTTTTTGTATGATGGCACTTAATATGAACTAAACTTGTCAATTTGACTGTCCTAAAACGGGATTTGTTCCTAGTTGGGCAGTCAAAGCTTTCTTAAATGTTTTTGTTAAATAATGTGTGTTTCTAATAAATAATAATAATAATTATTATTAGTTTGATCGTAGCTCGACGACAGTCGGCACGCTTCCATGCCATATCTCCATTGTTTCTATTATATGTGATAGACGCCGTCTTCTCTCGCACCCAAGTTTATTTAGGTTTGTATAAAACTAATAACGAAATAAATTATTGTGATGTTAAAACTCAGTTACTGTATATATTTCGTTTATAATGTCACTCGACGAAGGTTCGTTCTCTACGAATGCGTAATTTATTATACCTTAATACGGTACTTACGTAAAACGTAACGGAATGCACTCACGTGAAAACATCATTTATATTATAGAAGCCTGGTAGAGAGTGCCTGCTACCATCTTGTTAGCGATTTATTTTGCAATTCTAAAGGGATGCACACACAAAGTTATGAATCTTCTTTCACGGGGGTAGGTGGTGCCAACCTGGATACAATTTCCTCGTGATTTAGTGTGATGCGGGCTTAAGGAGGCTTTGCCCTGTAGCATTTCCGCTGCAGGGTACATTAGGTATTTTTATTATTCACTTAGAGGTAAGCCTAGGAAATTAACCGCCCCTGTTGGTTTTACTTGGTCTGGGGTGACTTTCTGCCTTCTTCTTTCCCTGCAACCCTCTCTTTTACTTTTGCCCCCTCCTTACCTGGCTACAAAGACAGAAGTAAATTAAGTTTGCAAGGAAATTTACCCACGTGGATTTGCACTATTAAAATTTTGAATTTTTCAAATTTTTAATAGTTACCCCGCCGTTGTTTCGGGGAAATTCAACTTTTCGTCAAATTTTCCAAGTTAATATTTAAGTTTTGTAGTTATTACATTATGGGCCAGTTGTTTCACAGTGCCGCAATAATAATAAATACCGCATTACCCTATTGACAGTGGCGTGCACAAAGTTGGTAATCGGGATAGGCCGTAGAAAAAACAGCGAATTAATTGACATGGTAAGTAAGAATGTTTAAGTCGCTTAGAATGGCGTTACTGATTTTTGTGTTTATTTATTTATTTGTAAGAAACAATCTTTGTGTATATATTTAACACAAATATGTATACAAAGTAAAGCCAACAAAATTTCTTATGTTAACAGTGGTTAGGTACAAATGTTTAATTAGAAAAAACAAAATAAGAAGGGGGGAGATAGGATCGGGACAGGAGATTGCCATAATGATTGCAAACCTCCGATAGAAGAAAGTTATACTTAGCTATATATAATCCATCCTCTCTGGAATGAAGTTTTAACAAATGTTTGTTTCTTTTTCAATATGTTGGTACACTTAACCCGCTACCTTGCACCCAAAACAAATCTCCCACAGCTCTGCCACGTAGCTCATCAAATATCGATTAAAAGAATGTTCACCGCAATTTTCGATTCATTCATTTTTATTATTTATATCCCATCTATATTCATTGTTTCTCACCATCTGATAATAATGATTGTGTGTTTCCATTTGCCCATTTCCTTATCTATGAAATCCCAAAACAATTGTCCGACAAACGAAATATGAACAAGTGTCGCGCATTATCATCGACGCTTTTTTATTCGTGCTTTCTTCTATGATGATTGTATCAATAAATGGGGTTATAACTACCCCTGTCTTTTATTTGTCTTCAGGGGTGAACTGTATTGAATATGAGGAACGATTGTAATTTAAATCTAGAAGGAAGAACTGTTTTCGGAAACTTTTCGTAAACTGTTTGCTTTCCTACCTATTTATTGTTCATTACGAACCGTGTAACCAAGTTAGGATTAGATCGGACTAGCCGCTCGCAAGGCCCAGCAGAACATCTGCCGGTAACCGGTTGCCTACCTCTATTTTTAATACTTTATTATCTTCTGTTTGCGTATGAAACTGAAGACTTTGTGGTACAGGCAGGATGTGCAGAAACTGGATTGAGATGCAGTTAAACTGGTCGAAGTGCTGGTGTTATTGGGTGTGTACGTGTACCAATATATAGGCGCGGTACCGCGGACTTGTAAAATGAAACACTCTAGTTCAATCGATATTTTCAATCAACAATCTAGAATAGAACACCGATATATTATCAGAAGGGAAGTATAAAGTCTCGAGGTTAGTATAAATACACTGGCGGTAGAAAGATACAAATACTCCTATAATAAAGGGATTAATTGTTACACAATCTGAGAAATTCTACACCGGCCCGGCTGAATATGAAAATCCCACAATAAAATGTCTCACTACTATACAGCGAGAACGACACCTTACGGTAAACGGCTACAGGTCGGCATCGCACGCATCGGACAAAGCGTATCAAACGAATTTTAGAATTCTTTATGTAGTAACTCATACAAATGCGTCCACTGATCCGCACCAGACGGACCGCACGCATCGAACCGTCGGTAATGCAAATTCTCAGAGGGGCAACTATTCCGACGCGTGCCGATGACGTCATTCGGATTGCCCATCCAGTGGACGCCCTCGTCTTCGGATCCTATCACCTCCCCCTGTATGTTGTATTCTTTCTTAATCAATGTGGTCCCAGGATATTCTCCATATTGCGATTTTTTCTTGAATATGTCATGTCTTGGCTCTAACTCACAGTTCGTTCGCTCGCTACGAAAATCCGATTGCAAACACCCGTCGGGTCGCAATCCGAATATAATATACACTACATCTAATAAATCCGTTAAATACGATCCGTCCGATGCGGATCAGTGGCCGCGTACTTTTAAAAGTCCAAAATTAGTCCTCCGTAAGGAGTGAAATCCTGTAGTAGTATCACAGTGTAGTTATAAATTTCATTTCACCCCAACAACAAAAATTTGAGTATCATTAGATCATTCCATTTTCGCAATTACCCGATTCAGTAAACAAATATCTTTAAGAACTCTGCGCATAAATGATATCCACGTCCAAGGTACTCGTAGAAACGAAATGTGTTTGTCATAGGGGCACGTCCGACGGTCGCTACTGAAGCATAGGCAAATCTTGCCAGTGCTCAAACACTGTATTTATTTTTAATTGACTCCTTTGGTACCGTTTGCTACGTAGCTCCATTCTAAAGCAAAAGAGATCGCAAAATTAAAGGAAATAAGAAATCTCCGTAAAAGCCAGTTTGCAATGAGAAGTCGGAGAGGTTCCACGAGGAAAATACCATCATGAAATTGTGGATTATATAAGGAAAGATGTTTTTTCTGTACAACTCAAGTGGATGAAAAAGGGAGTCGGGTCATGGGATCTTACACTCTTACCTTTTACTTGAGTCGGGTTATGTCACGAGAAGAGCAGGATGTATGAGACGCCGTATGACTATGAAAGAAGTTCAGTTGTGTGGCGTTTCGTTCTCTGTGCCTACCCCTGCGGAGACATCATCATGGTTAGTCAACAAAAAGTTATATCCGTCTTTGAAAAGTTGTCTGCAGATGTGTTTTCCTGGAAACAGCTGGGATTTAAATAAATACCGACCAAGCACCTTTACGATTCGGAAAATCTTTAGAAAAGTTATGGTTTGGATAGAGGTTTGTCATTCTAATTTCCTATGTTAAGAAGGAATCAATTTGGGAGGCGGGTATAGGTAACGCCGCCCCGGAAATCATTTATTGTTTAACCAACACCTTTTCCATAGGTCACCCCAAGTGGTTCGCTACGGTGGGTAATTTAGCAGGGGTGCCTGGGTTCATATAGTGAGGTTGCACTGCAGTGGGAAGGATGGATTCATACGTCCGTCACTTTTTTTATATACTGACCCCCCAGATTCTTATCCACCCCTCATACCCTATCCTTCCCAGAACTTCCTCACCTTCCTTACCTTAAAATAACTAACCATACAGTATCCCCAAAGATGATATAAGTCCTGAGGTAAATTATTTTCCTCGGGGCTTCCTGTGTGGAGTTAATGTAAAAAAATGGTTCTGTAATATAAAAATCCGGTTAGTAGCCGAGCAGTCAAAGCGTCGGGGTTTCCACCTCGACGTCGCGGGTTCATTCCCCTGTTATTCCTTCATCATTGCACAAGCAATATATTCCTTTTATTATGATGGTACACAGCGCCCTTGAGGTTATTTTTCACAAAAACGGCGCTATATAAATCATCCAATTATTATTATTAGTAGTAGGAGGAATTAAATTACTGTCAATGTATTCTTAACAAGTTTTCGTCTCTTTTAAAAAGATTTGTCAAAGAATACTATGTATGCTACAATCAAATAGCCCGTACCGAAATGCCGTCTTCATTTTATAGCGTCATTATGTGCGTAAGGGTATTCCGTTGATGCTACGGCGGCTATCTGTAATTGCGCTAATTTTCCAAATTCAATTAGCCCGATCTAGCCCTGCGTCAGCCAATAGCCGAAATACTCGGAGCACGCATCGGCCCGGGCGCAAATATAAAAGGCGAGCGGATGTTTCCGATAATGGCCGCATTGCGTGCGGCGATCGCGACACGAACGTTTAATGCCCCGCTTTTGTTGCCTGTCTGTTTCTATCGGAACACTATCGTGGCTGGAGCTGATTAGGCGTACATTTATTATGGATGCTACATGCCATCATCCTGCGCTCCTGGCGTAGCGACAGAGGATGGAGATCCTACACGGCTCGGCTGGAATATAGGTCCTAGATCTAGGTGGGACACAACAGGAGGAATCGTTCTTGTGCTGCTGCCGACATCAACTGTGGATCTCTAGGTACCTGGATATTATAATAACGACCCTATATGTAGACGGCTAGATTAAATTTCCAGTAGGCTCTCTTAGTTTTATTATTAAGTGACCGACTCGGGCACGGGGGGCTCCATCGAAGCCTGAGTCATGTTAACCCCTCAGGCCCGCAGATACTTTAATAGTACACAATTGCTGACCCTGTGCAAATCGCAAGTGCGCCCCCACTGTTTGGTATTGAATTTGGCAGCCACCTCTGATCTGGAGACCCAAATTACCTACCTGGGAAAAACCCTTGACTCTGTGCAGAAGTGGGCAGTCCGTTTGATAGATTCACATATTTTCAATCAAACTAATTGCAATATTTATAGCACAGGCGTCAGGTGGCAATGCTGTCCTTGTTCTACCGGAATTGGCGTCATTGATCCTTTCGGCACCGGTGCATAACGGTTGGCATTTGTCACATGAGAACGAATTGTTTCTACGACTAGTTCTCGAGTTCAACAGCTCGGCCGGCCTTTTTGTTTTCTCCCTCCTATAACAAGAGTCCTTCCTCTCCTTAAAAATACCCTCCACACAGCATCCTCAAATATTACATCGGCCCTGAGGGAAATTATTTTCCTCAGGGCCTCCTGGAGTTAATATAAAAGGTATTTTCACGTGGTGATTTGATCTTGTGACAACAGGCCTCAGATCCCAGCATCTGCCAGAGTGGTAGATACTCTCAGTATTGCCATGATGAATGATTACCGTTTAGAATCGAATCGTTGCTTGAAATAGATTTTGTCTTTGGTTGTCAGATCTGAATAGGTACCTTCCACTCCCCATCTATTTTCTCTCCCACTCCCTCCGGCCTCACAACATACCCCAATTACGGCTGCCATAGTCCCGATGGGATCGCACAGCTGAAATTCTTATATGGTATTCACATTTAAATAAATGAGTTTCTACTTTATCGTCAGGCGTCTCCAAATTTTTCTACCGTCCATTTTCGTGTCACGCATTAATTCTCCTGGCGTTCTTTTCCTTCCCTCAATGTATCCAAATCATCTAGGCGTCCCTTTCAATCTTGTTCATCACACTTATATCGACCCTGCCCGTTTTACCAGACACACGCCTCAGGAATCTCATTCACCATCGCTTCAACTAGTAAGAATACGTCACAGACGTCTGTGGCGTTCCGGTTAAAGACTTTTAATTCGGATACGAAAATAACTTTTCAATGCCTATATCGTAGGCAACTAATGTCTATTGCTTTATTTACAACGCAACGAAATCGATTCAGCTACTAATGTAATTCTCATCAAGACAAAACACACATATTACAGGATATTTTTACAAAACGAACTCACTTAGTACACGGTACACACCATTAAATCGTGTGTATACCAAAATCTCGACATATTTTTTGACTCCCAACCGTCATTTAAGAAAAATATTACTCTTAACATCAATGCGCAATCACAACTCTCCAGTACATAGCACTATTCAGTCACACCAGTACACATACACGCTCCTTGGTACCGATCCTTGTAATAATTTTCTAAAACCTTGCAATTAGTGCCACCACTCATTTTATAGATGTACTGTTTGTTTCTAAAATAAAATATAAAATAAATGGGTATGGAATGTTATCTTTTAAATGTACTTTACACGACCATATCGGATCATACGACGCACGTCTTGAATACTTCGACATTAATTCACTTAAAATTAGAAGGCAAATGATTGATATTATGTCTTAGCAGTAATGAAATAAATGTACCTAATTCCTGTTGTTTAAAACGCCATAGCACGTTCCACCTGAATGCTTTCAGAAATAATATTGCCTAGTTTAGTACTCTGCCTCAAATGTATCGACTATATAATATAATAGAGTGTGCTAATGCAGACATTTTTTTCGATAATCTGAACAGTTTCAGAAAAAAAATGTCCTGCTATCACTTAAATATCTGTAATAATGATTTGGCTAATTATATTATTTGTCACTTGTGTCTCTTGTTTCTTTTGTATTATGTATCTCTGGCAATCACTATTAGAATATGGTATTATCGGATGGGGCAGTGCTAATGATAATATTCTTAATTTACTCATTAGAACACAAAATGCCATCATGAAAATTTCCTGTCCCTGTAAGAACTACCACTGACAAAATCTTCAACAAACCTAACATTATGTCAATAAAACAATTTTACTCTAAAACAATACTACTTTACATTCATAAATACAACAAAAAAACAAGAAATAACAACAATCACACGTATTAGAAACACTAGATCCCAGAGTCAAAAACACATACAACAAGGAACCACAAACACAACATTTGAACAAAAAACTTCGTATACTATGGTACTAAACTCTACAACAAAATCCTACTATCCTTTAAAAATCACAACAACCATAATAAATTTAAAAAACAAATAAAACACTGGATACGTTACATGGGGAGATCTGAAATAGAACATATATTATTACATACACCAAATGCAGACTAACACCGAAACCACTCAACTCAACTACAATTAAAATACCTCACCTTACAATTATTTAATTTTTTTCATGAAGTACATCAATTTAATATAATGTAATTTCATTTTTTGTAAATGGAATCCTCAGCACGGGAAATCCCAGTGAGGGTATCATTATTTCTTATTTTGTTAAAAAAAGATAATAAAATATTATTATTATCATTGAGTGAGTTTTTGTAATTTTATGTTTTGTTTATTCTTTGTCTGATTATTTATAATTTGTGTACGTTTATCATGTGTCTATACTTGACATTATTATTTTTTAGTATTCTGTAAATTCCCGATGAAGAAAGATACGCTTTCGAAACATGTTGATATACATATTAGTAAAGTGGTGATTACAAAGTAATTTTTAATTCATTTATTAATACTGACGCCACAAAGTGAATTCTAATATTTTGAAGAGATTATAATATATTCCATTTCATATACCCTATGTACACCCGTCAAAAAACAATTCATCTCAATATTTAAATTAACGCCGTCTGTGAGCGCCTAGCATTATAATCGTGTTTTAAATTTATTAATACTGACGCCACAAAGTGAATTCTAATATTTTGAAGAGATTATAATATATTCCATTTCATATACCCTATGTACACCCGTCAAAAAACAATTCATCTCAATATTTAAATTAACGCCGTCTGTGAGCGCCTAGCATTATAATCATGTTTTAAATTTATTAATACTGACGCCACAAAGTGAATTCTAATATTTTGAAGAGATTATAATATATTCCATTTCATATACCCTATGTACACCCGTCAAAAAACAATTCATCTCAATATTTAAATTAACGCCGTCTGTGAGCGCCTAGCATTATAATCATGTTTTAAATTTATTAATACTGACGCCACAAAGTGAATTCTAATATTTTGAAGAGATTATAATATATTCATTTCATGTACCCTATGTACACCCGTCAAAAAACAATTCATCTCAATATTTAAATTAACGCCGTCTGTGAGCGCCTAGCATTATAATCATGTTTTAAATTTATTAATACTGACGCCACAAAGTGAATTCTAATATTTTGAAGAAATTATAATATATTCCATTTCATATACCCTATGTACACCCGTCAAAAAACAATTTATCTCAATATTTAAATTAACGCCATCTGTGAGCGCCTAGCGTTATAATCATGTTTTAAATTTCTTTTGACAATATTCAAACAACAGGTATTTAGAAAAGCAGACAAACAAATAAGTTTATTGTGCGACCGAGGCATTGTGAGTGGGAAGAATTCAGGAATGGATTTTTTTGTAATGTGAATACCGCACAAGGGTCCTAACTATCTGGAGCCGATAGGATTATGGCATCCCCAATACCCTGAAGGGAGTCTGGAGGAGATGGAGACGGGAAAGATGACGGTTGGAAAGTCAACTGATTTTACTGCTTTATAGTTAACATATAATAATTTTGATTAACGAATATAAAATAAATAAAAATCTATAAATAATATTGTTAATTTTTGATATAGAGCCCGCTTTACATCCACCAAACTTGGTCTTGCCCGCCAAACTCCTCTTTTGTGGGTTAATTTGAGAGCCCGTCGCACATGGGCATTATAATCGAATTTCCCCGCATCGTGTTTGACGGGCCGCAGTTTGCGTAATCGCCAAATAAATACGCCATGCAAATGATTATTTGATGGTCGCATCATTATTGGGTAGGCCCTGCGGACGACCGGAGACCGGCGACATGGCAGAAATGGCTCTGAAAAGAAAATTATAATTTTTATACGGCAAATATTATGGTCGTGTTGTACCTAGCTATCTAATCCGTCAACTGAATAGGGGACAATATTGTAGGGTGACTATGATGGAGGCTTATAGCGACACTGACAAAATTAAATTAATTAAATATTTGTATCTCTTAATATTCCACTGTAGGCATGGTTTCACACACACTGAAGAGATCAACTGATGGAAGTGTATTGTAGGCGTGTCAGTAAGGATTTTTTTTCCTTATTTTGGGTGATTGATCAAACATTTTCAAATATCGAACTTCTTGAGTAGAAAAATTAAGCTGTCGGGGGCTGGGAGTCGAAAAGTATTGTGGAAATTGGCGATATGAGTTTTTCTTATTTTTATTTTAGTGACCAGCTTTGAATAGTCAGGCACTTTCCAACCCTCCTTTTCCTCATCTCCTCCCACCCTCACTCCTTCAGCCTCACAACCTATCCCGAACAGGTGATGCTACAGTCCCATTGACTCCGGGCAGTTGAGACTCTTGTGCGTAAACTTGGAAAGGTCCATTTAACTGCAGAAGATAAAAAAATAAGACAAGAAGGTGTACTGTTTTTTTTTCATATTTCTAAATTGTTCAACCGGAATGGGTGAAATCTATCGAGAGACAAAAAAATACACCATACATATTTGACTATATGAATAGTAGGGCATAATCACAAGTTAAATTCTAAAGCGTTAACAAAATAAATTTAATTTGATTTTTATGCCCAAAAACTTACATTTTTGAGTGTGGATGAAGTTTTTAAAGGAAACCGATTTTAATAATGGTGACAGCTGTTTCGGGATTCAAAGCCATTTTTAAACTGTCTTGGACAGTAAAAAAAAAGTTGATTTCTACTAATTAAACACAATAACAATTAAATAAGTGAATTAAAAATTGCTTTGTATTCACAACTTTATTAAAATATACACACCAATATGTTTCGAGAGCGATGCTTTCCTCATCAGAAATATACAGAATACTTGATTGATATGTTTCTAGTAATAACGTGGTGAATACAAAGTAATTTTTAATTCATTTATTAATAATGACGCCAGAAAGCGAATTCCAATCGTCTGAAGAAATTATACAAAACAATAATTTATTTTTTTTACTTCGTTAATTTCTAAAGAATATGGGTTAACCCGTAAGGGAATTTATTAATAAGTAATTACCTTGCACTGAACCAAGAAATTGCATCGTGTGGCCACCCCAACGTTCTATATGCCATCGCGTGCGTCTTTTCAGTAAGTCGCGGGTCAAATCGTTTTCTGATGGCATTATAAACGCTGCCGATCATTCGGGGCGACCACGACTGGTTCTGCCTTCCACATTCTCTGTATTACATAATTGATACACTGTCTTTACGGCGCTGCCGAGCCTAATACAGGGGCGTGCCGGGAATTTTTATAGCATTTTTACAATTTTACAGGAATAAAGCCTTTTTGGTTTGTATCTGGTAATGATTTTGTAAATAGTTCACACATAAACACGTTCCATTGTTGTGTAAATTATCACTGAAAACAGGGGCAACACTCATTACATAATTTATTCTGAAATGTAAATATGTTAGTTATAAGGCTCTATTCCTAAACCATAGATCTTAACCATTCAACAATATTGTTTAAAAGACTCACCTGTCCATAAACATGTTTGTCACTAGTTACAGGTATTAGTTGTAAGTCGCTAGTTATATAAGTCTTAGATGTAATAGCTGTAAGCTATTAGTAATCAATCTAAGATGTAAATTATTAGATATAAGTCTAAATGATAAGGTATAGGTTAGATAAATTATGCTGTAAAGCGCCCTTGGGGTGTTTTTCTCACCAAAACGGCACTATAGAAATAATCTGTATATTATTATTATTATGTTAACCGTAAGCAAAAAGTATAATAATAATAATATTTGGATGACTTGTATGTTTTTGTGAAAAATCACCTCAAGGGCGCTGTACAAAAGTTTTTTTTCCAATGTTCTATCTTATCACTAACTACATATAGACAGTCTATTATTACTACTTATGGGTAACAAATTGAATTCACCGGTTCATCGATCTGTAATACCAACTATATGCATTTGACCAATGAACGCGATTCCGCGTTAAAATATACATGTTATTAATTTTATGTACAGGCAGATAATATTATACGGGACCATACTTACTTGGCAGGTCACTTGATATAAACACTGTTTATTAGCGAAAATTATATACGGTTCTGCACGCAGAGGACATTCATTATATTGGAAAACGCATGTTATTGGAGATATTATTTAATCCTGATTTATGTTCTTGCTCCACATGTTATGTTACCACACATAAAAAAAATGCAGGGATTTGATTAGAATTTATCTTCATAAAAGTGATTCGTCCCTCGATAAGAGAGGGATTGAAGTGTGAGGCTTTGAATAATGTTAATAAAATAAGATAAGTGTAATTAGGATATATAGGCATTACATGAGTGGTACTCGCAGGTATATTGAGTTTAAGTATATAAAAGTCTGAATAGGTAAGCTTTTAATTCGGAGCGACAATCTGTTGGACTTGTTATGTATTTTAGTTCCAGGGGCAGTTTATTCCAAGCCTTATACGCTGATACTCCGTATTCGCGTTCCCCAAACTTAGTATTTGAATTTATTTCATCAAAAAAAAAAACAGAAATATAATATATATACTACTTCATACTTGGGTATTTGTTACATTTAGGTGAATTATTGTTATTATATTTTTTTTACAGAATGTTACAATAATTTGTGACACCTTTTTTATTATTATATAATAGCAGTAACTAATGGAAGAAAAAAAATAAGAACGGTGAGAAAGAAATAGCAAAATATAATATATTTAATGTTGTGCATAACCTGCCTCACTATGCGAATCTGTATTGAGCCAGAATTTTTAGTTAATTATTTCACGCATTTTGTGTATGGTTTATTTACAAATATAGAATATAAGTTCCTACACACCAATACATTATTTAAGTTTACCTATATTGCTTGCGTACATAAAATACAAAAACAGCAAGGTTTTGCACAATACAACAGTAACCACCAGTAAAGGCCCGCTCATTAGAACATATCCAAATGCTAACATTTTTTTAACGTTTTCTGTGTTCGGTTCATTTAGGTTCTATCAGCCTCCCGATAGACGATGATGATTTACTGATCTTTAGACCGGTGATGTAAGGTTGGAAGCATAGGATATAATTATCTGATAGTTACTACCCGTCTCTACCCGACTTCGCCCAAGTCTGAGCACTTCTTTCGTCGCATACTTGTTACTTGACTTTGTTTGAATTTCTAGTTTCTAATATTAATATAATGATTATTTTTTTATAATAGTTCATTTTATACAATTATTTTTTACATTAATTGGTACCTACCCAATTATTTACCTTATCTCACCACCGATTGCTGTTTATGTATTACATGTCATTATTTTTCAGTATACTTTGTATCGTGATACAGGAACAATTGGTTTCGAAACATGTAGATATTTGTTTATTAAAATAGTGCTTTAAAGAAAAAATATTGTTATTTAACTATGGATTTAATGATATAATAACACACATATAAAACTTATTTCCACCTTTATTTTATTTCACCGTGACCGGTTTCAGCTTGTTAAAGCCATCTTCAGACTGGTCCACACTGGTCACGGTGAAATAAAATAAAAGTGGAAATAAATTTTATATGTGTGTTATTATATCATTATAATGGAATTCCACCATGTATTATCAGTTTCAAAAATAGAAATATTATGTATTTAATATTTTTTATTAAAAAAATAAGCAAATAGCACGACGTCTTATCAAAATTTAAATAGTCTATGATATAAATTACATAAATTTAGATTCGCCTATCTTAACAGACGGATTGCAATCTTTGGAGCTCAGACGTCAGGTGGGAATGCTGTTCTTATGCTACCGGTATTTTAATGGAAGATGCCCTGAGGAACTTCGGCACCAGTGCACAGTCGGGAAACAAGCCAAACGCGCGCTCAACATTTGCACACGGCTCACATTTGTGACATGAGAACGGGTCGTTTCTACGACTCGTTCTTGTGTTCAACAGCTCGGCTGTGAAATGATCTGCCGGCCTCCATGTTCATCCCTCCTACAACATGGGTCTCTTCAAGACTCAGTTTTACTGTCACTCCTTCCTATCCTCTAAAAGACCCTCCAAACAGCATCCCCAAAGATGATATAGGCCTTGAGGGAAATTATTTCCTTCAGGGCCTCCTGTGTGGACGGCCTTTTTGTAAAAAAAGCTGTGCAAATTGCATGACGCCATAACTCACCATTTGAGAGTTTTTACTGCTTCATGATAACTGTTTTTTTTTTTTGCATTTTAGAATCATGGATTGTTTACAGTGCGTGCGTTAATATTTTTACTACACCAATGACTGACGCCCGCTTTCTTGACTAACTAAGTGACCTCTGTGTTAAAATTTAGCTCAATCGCTGCTGACGGTAATTTTCGCTCAGCGTTACGCACATGACGTTAAGACACCTTCGCTTCGGCGCCAGTGCAGTCGGGAATCACGCCTTTGGCTTTTGGCCTTTGTCGCTTCTATGACTCGTTCTTGTGTTCAACAGCTCGGCTGTGGAATTATTTGCCGGCCTCTGTGTTTCCCCCCTCCTACAACATGGGTCCCTTCAACCCCTCACCCCTCCCTGTCCTCTAAAAGACCCTTCACACAGCATCTCCAAAGATGACATAGGCCTTGAGGGAAATCATTTCCCCAGTGCCTCCTGTGTATAGTAACTGTAAAAAAAAAATGTGAAAATATTTTATGGATGAAATTGTTTTTAATATAAACGTACATAATTATGAAACCAGGGATGTAAATAGAATTAGATTACCGCATCTGAGAAAAACAGAATCACAGAACTGCTTAATATATAGAGGAGTGAAAATGTATGATGAGATGCCTGAAAGTCTGGAGAATGAATGTATTTAAAAATAATGGTTTTGCTTACTCTAAAACTATAATTATATAAACAATGAAATGTTGCCATATACGTATTAGTTTATATATTGTACATTAAATGTAATATGAACTAAATCAATAAATAATTTTTAAAAAAACATGTATATATATATATACGTTTATGACATTAATTATTGTTGATATTAACCATTGCATTAGGAGGAACCTGACCACCCGTGTAATTATTCAAATGTAACCAAATCGGCGCCCGGTGCCAAGTGATCCGAACCGAATTATTAATGTGCAACAATATGCAACGATTGAATATTTATGCAATCGGCTGGGCGAAATAAAGATCAAGGACGATTTTCAACAAATACAATTTAAGTATAATCAGACGGTCGAAAGGTCCAAAACCAGGGGCCACGGGTTCAATCCTTTGCTAGCTTAGTCTCTAAACACTGCGATTTGATAATTAAAATTATACTAAAAAATACTATAGATCACTTTACAAAACAACTGTTTGAAGAATTTCAAGTATCAATTTTTAGAAAAATAGAATTTTGCAATTCACCAGAGAAAACCGCCCAAGATTTAAATTCGTATTGTCGCCATATAAAATCATTACCTCATTTGCACGACACACAACATTTTTTTTTCTATAAATTACGTTTTATTTTTTATTTTATTTTATTTACATACAAAAAACTACAATGAAAAATGTCTCGATAAACTACTTTTATTGTAGTTTGTCTAACGGGAGCTTGTTATTAAGAACTCAAAATTTACAGTTAAGGTTACAAAATATATACATCTAATAAAAACATTAAAAAAACATATGTAACAAACTTAAAGCATAAATATTTCTCAAGAATCTTACTCAAAAATATTACTACAAAAATATAAAAAACATAAACGACAACAATAAATCGTATATAAAATAATATTTCCTTTTTTTTTAATTATTAATTATTTTTATTGAGATTTAAGAACCTCATCGTAATATTTAATCATTGGAGAAGATAATATTAACATAACCTAAATGAAAGATGAAACCGGATAAAAGGACAGAAACTAAAAATATTTCAGTCGCATCTGGGACTCGAACCCAGGTCCTCTGCCTATCCGGGGCAACACTCAACCGACTTAGCTAATGAGACAAGTTCAATTTGTGTCATCTTCATCGATATCATATCTCAAATTCAAGATTTGTGAATATTATCTTCCATTGTTTTAATCTCATATTATTGGCAGCTATTTTTTTTATGATGTTTACAAAGTTCTACCCGAACTCAATTGCAAACTTAAACAGTGTCTCGGATTTACATCCGACTTTTTTATTTATATGAGACATCTATTGACTTTTTGTAAAAGCCTAAAGAATTCGATTTTTAATTATTAATTATTTTTATTGAGATTTAAGAACCTCATCGTAATATTTAATCATTGAAGAAGATAATATTAACATAACCTAAATGAAAGATGAAACCGGATAAAAGGACAGAAACTAAAAATGAATGACTGAAATATTTTTTGTTTCTAACTCTTATTTCTAGTTGCAAACTAAAAAAACAATACACACACATATATTTATACCTTCATAAGATTGTACCGTTATGTTGTACGATATATTTAAAGCGCCACAATGTACCATAGTAACATATATTATATTTTATTGTAACTTCTAATTAAAAACTTTTCACCATACTCTATTTTAACATAACTACCTTTTTATATGAATACCGCACTAGAGCCTCAAATGCTGCCAACCTTCTGGAGCCACTGAGAAAATTGCATCCCCAATTGGAGTATGTTTCAAGGATGAAGGAAGAGGAGAGGGGAAGGAGATGAGTTAGAGGAAGGCGGAGAAGAACCTGGTAATTCAGATCTGGATCACCAAACACCGCTGAATGAATGTGTTTCACCAGGGCGATACTGAGTGTTTTAAACTCTATAACATGTTCATGTAACATTTCCATCCGATGCTATTATGAAAACATGTAATCGCAATATGTACACTCCGTCTTTCTACACCAGCATTGCTTGAAAGATAATTGTAGTATTGTAATTCGAATTGTAAAATTTATTCAATTTTAATAATAAAAATAGCTGAAACAACATTCTGCGCTTATTGTGAAAGTCCCTGGGAGGAGGAATTCAAATATTGTCAGCTTATTCGTAACCTGAGAATGTTTGTCTTCGTTTCTAAATAGAAAAGAAAAAGAAACAACATTTTTGGGAAATTGATGATGCACTGTGTGAGTTTTCCGACAGAAATGTGCAGTGGTCGTGTCCGGTATTTATGAATAATTTTTCCCTTACTTTGGGTGAAGTTGATCAATTATTTTCGAACACCGAAATAGTTTCTTGAACAGGTAATCAATTTCATTTGAAATTATTTTTTTTATTAAAAACCCTTTGTGACTTTTTTCTACTTGCCCGTGATAAGGTGAAACTGACCGGGCGAAAATAAATAAGTGGAAAAAAGTTACAAAGGATTTTTAATCATTTTTTTTTTAAATATAGAATTCCACCATCAATTGACAGTTTCAAAATTAGAAATAATTTCATTTGCCTATCCTGGGGTATAGGAATCGAAAGGTCTTAAGGTGGTTTGACCAATGACTACATCAGTTTTCTTTCAAATCGGCAGGTATCACTGACGTCAGAATTAATAGACTTGCCATCTATGTTTATTTCGCGTGTTTTTTACTGAGGTAAGCAATTATAAAATATTTATAAAAGGGTCAAACTAAATACTCTTAATAAAAATATTAGGTTTTTGTGAACAAGCCGAACCTTTTTACTTATTTGCTGTTACTTAAATTGGCGGCACGCCTAGCTCGCCCCTCATCCCTATTATTTTGTTTTCTTCCCCTTGCATGTTAGGGCATCTCTGTGTTTTATTTGCTCTGTGGTAGAGACATAAAGAATCATCGCCAGTTTTTGTGAAAAATCGAATCACGTGCGTTGCGTGTATAGATCACACTTCTAGATATTATTTGTTCAGTACAGAACATTTTCTACTCAATGTAGAGATAAATCAGAATAAAATGATTCATAGTGGTGTACTGGATGGATTAGAAAAAAAAAGAATTAGCAATGACTTTATACTCACCACTTTATTAATATACACATATCAACATGTTTCGAAAGCGATGCTTTCTTCATCAGGAATATATAGAATACTAAAAAAATAATAATGTTAAGAATAGACAAATAAATTTATTGTTATACATTTTAAACTAAACCTTCCCGGCACTAATAGGAACAAACTGTGCCATTTTCAGCGAAACCGGGTAAGTAATTTTCGAGAAAATCGAGAACAGACAGACAAACATTAATTTTTAATATTAACCTATATTGTGTTTGTGTCTGCCAGGGAGGAGTTTAATACTAAATTGATAATACTAGAGCTGACATATGTGGTTTAATTTATAAACTGTTTTTTACTTTCATAGAAACAAAGCCTAGCTGCTAGAAGCTAGCCTAATTTTTAAACAGATCACGATAAACTTCGCTGCACACCTAGTATACTAGAACTAATGCGGAGTAAGAAAGGACTGCGGGCGGGTGTTTCAAACTAGTTTGAATCGCTTTGAAGCGAGATCGCGACACTATCGGTGTGTACTGTACGTATCTACGAGTACTATAAATAATTTTCTGAAATTAAACAAAATAAATATATTTGTACTCTATTATCCATATTATCCCTAGCCCTTAATGGTGAAATGATCTGTCTGGTTTGAATTAATATCGCCGCGAGCGTGGTATCAAATGCTTCATTTTGGAAAATTATTGGCGGTCGCTGATGCACCGCCCCGGGGTGCTTGTTGTCTGCGGGCCCCGTCGAAGCCAATTTGCCCAGTAACTAACCCGATGATGCAGAATAACACAAACAAGGAAACAATGGGTTTGCTAGTGCATGAGTGGATACTCTCAGAATAAGACCATTCAAAATTGAAGTGTCTTCAGCAGCGTGCGAGTGTCAAGCAATTGCGGATTACAAAGCCCAACAGTAATATTGTGATCTGCTTCGTAAGTCATTTATATGCTGGTGAAGTGTTACTTTGCTGTCGAAGTGACTTATTATGTTACCAGAACAGGAAAGTTGGATTTTACCAAACACCGTTTAATATTTTTCCTCCAATTTCTTTATTCTACTGATTTCGGACAGATTGAACTCTTGTATGGGCTGTGATTATCCCATTAATTACAAATATATACGGAAATATGTATAGTTTATAATATATGGTTTTTCAACAATTAATAAAGTTTCCTAGTAATTTTGACTCCCCCCCCCCCCTCCAAATCACCACTCCCACTACCCTCACCGGATGGTGACTAATTGTTTATTTTTAGTTATTTTTAAGAACGCTAGTGAACTAGCGAAACCGGTAGCAAAATAATAAATTCAACTAACATAAAACTTTTCAAAGAAGATATTATATATATAATGATATCATTGATTATTTACACCCTTAGCATCTAGTTTGTTATATTATAATATCTAAAATGTTCATCTAAGTGAGTCTGCTGCTCGTGAAGACTTTAAATTGTGGTTTTAATTCGCATGCGTGTATGGTACTTTCTAATTATATTAGGGTAGGTTATTTTATGTAGATTTTCTTGCTCTGTTATTATTCATACCCCTAGTTTATTTTAAATTGTTATATAGTATTATAAATTGTACATGTAAGTGAGTCTGCTGGTCATGAATATTTTATATCATAGTTTTAATTTGCATATATATATATATATATATATATATATATATATATATATATATATATATGTAGAATAATTTTCTCGGTTTACCTGCGTAATGTAGTCCTTAGAAGGAGTTTTTAACTCCTGACGTTTCGGACAAATCACATTGTCCATCTTCAGAGGCCTTATGTCTTGAGTTTTGTTTTGAACAGATCGCTTGAGCGTGTCCGTTCAATCCAAAAGTCAAAACCTAAGTGGTTGCAAATCATTTTAATTGTCTAGGACGCAGAACGCGTGTAGATAAAGGGGTGGGGGTAGGGGTGGGGCATTTAATAGGCTGTTTACGCATAGTAACCGGGTTATTTTTATTTAAGGAAGTTGAGGGTAATTCTAATAATTTTGGAAGTGATGTTATCCCGATAACATCACTTCCAAAATGGAAGATGGACAATGTGATTTGTCCGAAACGTCAGGAGTTAAAAAGTCCTTCTAAGGACTACATTACGCGGGTAAACCGAGAAAATTATTCTACATCTTACACCCGTGAAAATCTCAACCATAACATATATATATATATATATATATATACTATAATAATATGTATACTATGTAGTGTATCTGTTATATTACAATTATATTAGGTTAGGTTAGTTAGTATGATGTATGGCAGTAAGGCAGGAAAGATGAAAGTCGACCGAGTGCTGTAGAAATGAGATTTCTGAGACGAATGTGTGGTAAAACCATGTAATTCGTAAATAATACAAGGCTAATTAATGTATGCGTAAAGAGCAGGATTAATAAAGGGGCGGCTTAGATGGTTCGAGCATGTAGAGCGAATGTGAATGGAAGAAGAAGCCGGGGACGTCCGAAGAAGACATGACACGATCAAATACTTGAGACGTGCCATGTCAGAAGTCGAAATAACAGAAGGGAATGTATGAGACGATGTGTGAATGTGAATGAAGGAAGAAGTGTATGCCAAGATCGATTTTTTTGGCGGTCTGTCCTCTGTGCCAACCCCTGCGGGGAAACGACTCGATGGTTAGTTAGTAAGTTAGTTAGTTTGGTTAGTTATTGTAAAGCGCACTTGAGGTGAACCTTCACAAAACTGAGCTACAGAAAATCAAGCATTTATGTTTACTATGAACTTTAAACTTCTTTATCAAATTCAATAATATCATTATAAAGCTAAATCTATATAACGTTTTTTTCCAGCTCCAAAAAAAATCGCTTTGATTCTAATATAGATAAAAATGCGATTTGTAGCTTTCCGTCCGATCAAAACACCCGTTAACTGATTTAACAGTAAATTTAGAAAGAAATTACATAAAATGCTTTGTTTACACCACTATGTAAAAATGTTTCGGAAGCGAACTTCCTTCATCAGAATATCTCTCACAAAGTATTATTGTATTAGTTTTATTGATTTTATTAATAATGACGCCACGAAATGATTATACGTTTATGGAATAACTTATTAAAGTAAGTAAATTTATATTTAAAATTGCAGACATTTTTATTTTATTTTACCATGGCTTTGTGTGTTCTGCTAGTTTATGGAGCGTAAAGAGCTTCATAATAATACTGCATTATTATTCATTCAAAATTAAGGATATTTAGTATTTTTAATTTGAAAGACAAAAAAAATGTATTTAAATCACTTTATTAGGTACGTAAACCAACCGGTTTCGGTTCTGCCTGAACCTTACAGTATGTATTTATTGAACCCTGAAGGTGGTTCAGGTAGAAGCGAAACCGGTTGGTTTATGTATCTAAATAAAGTGGTGTTAAAAACAATATGTTTTTGAAATTAATGAGGAATATTTTGTGTTCACCATTGTTTAATATATTAATTTTTTTTTCGGAAGCGAAGCTTCCCTCTTCAGGATACACTGTATATTAAGAAATAATAATTACACCAAAAAGTAATTATATATAAAAAAAATAATTCAAATTTTATTATGCCTTACCATAAAGTGGTTGCTTCATGTCAAAGTTTATATATTTTGTTTAAATTATTTGTGACATAACAGGTTTCGAACCCGTGACATCTGGATCCGACATCAAAGGTCGTAACTATTCGGCCACGGAGGTCGTGATGGTTTTACCATTTCGACCATGGTAGAAACTTTTCGAATAGAGAAGCTTAGACCACCACTCCATAAGTGAATTTGCTTTACAATGCTCCGCATCTCTCTCATATTATTATCTGTCTCCCATCATATCCCAGCATCCATAAATCTTCATCACCCCGTGACGGGGAACGAACCTGGAGCGGTAATCCAATCAAAAGTGAACTCAGCTTGCTGTTCGCCAGTGCAGTGTGTACACAGTACAGAAACTACAGTCACTAAATGTCGTTACTGGTATGTCTGGGCTTTTACATAGATTTAGAACAGAATATAATAACCTCTTGCTAACATCCAGAATTTAGCAGAGTTCAAACGGGTATTAAAAACAAAATTATTCAAAAGATCCTATCCGACATAAAACATAAATTCATTGACGTAGAATTAGAATTTCAGGACATTTTTTCTTTTAACCCTCCATACCTTATTTAGTTGCGGTTTTCTATCCTTGTTATTTAATTACCTTAGTATTCAGTGAAAAACCATACATATAATGTCATATAATATTCTCTTGCTCTGTTGTTATTTGTACTACTTTATATTTGATTATTTACACCCTTAGTTTCTAAATTGTTAATACCAGCTCATGAATATTTTATGTCATCGTTTTAATCTACATATTGTATATATATTATCTTTAACGCTACATTATCCAAGCTACAATAATTTAATTGTAGGATTCATCAAAGAGCTGGTATAGATGACGCTTTACTTATAAATGGAGTCTGAAAATTTATTAGTTAGTGAGTGTGATTGATAGTATTTGGTTGTTTACGTGTTGCAGATAAATGTTACAAATTGTCGTGTGTTCCTCGTCGGTACATGTAATTTAACAGTGGTGACGATGGCATGGCTGACAAAACCACTATTCTGGCAGCCATTTTGTTTTACGTCAGTTCATATTCTGTCACAGTGAAGTGCGGACGTGTTATTTTTATCCTCGATTATTTTATGTTTTGTGATTATATATTTTTACTCAATATTAATATATTTTTTTGGATTTTTTTTTACTTTTTCATTTTATTTTTTAACGTGATTAGTGAAAACATATTTTTTAACCTTTTTTTTTAAAATTATTTTTACCCACGGGAAAGGGTAAAAAGTTAGTCCAATAAAAAATAGCTAGTGTGTGTACACCATTGAAGGAAACATCGTGTTCTTTAAATGTTATTTAATAAACTAGGCCTGAAACAAAGATTTAAAGGAAAAGTGGGGGCGTGGGGTGGCCATAATAAATTGTCAGATGACTGTATATCTATATATACAAAAAATCTATACTTTTCATATTGTAGGTACAAAATAATCGTAGAGATTTACAAGTATTAGTTTAATCCTCCAACAATATTAATCCTGTAAATCAACTCAAGCCGCAATAAACAACCCACCCCCCTCTCTCTTATAGATTATTACTACGTGATTACTACATTTAAACCTAATTTACCAACTCCACAAATTAATTAAGTGAGCCCACTGTTAACAAATCATCCATTTAACTAGCTCTTTCCTCCACTAAACAGAATAGGTAATCCCTAGAAGTGTGGTTTATAGGTAGAAGGATCTCTTTCAAAGAAAACTGATGTCGCTAATTGGCTTTGGTTGAACTATCTCATGTGAATAATTAATAGGTCATTTATTTTATCGGAAAAAACGACTTTAAAAAAATTATTAGAGATCAACAAACGAACTAATCATTCTAATGTAACGTTAATAAATATAAAGTAATCAAGAAAAATCTGACGCCATTAAAGGCGGAGAAGACGGATTGAACAGTGTATCACACAATTGAGATAATTTTAATTATCACAATTATTTCTGAGGAATTTTACCGAAAGTATAAATAAATCATTCCAAACACCATAATTTTTTTTTTTTTAAATGGTTAAGGGTAAATAAAAAAAACATATAAGTAAGTCGTAAATGTGGCCTAACAGTTTGAACATAGCTTTGAATGCCGAAACAGCTGTAAAATACTTTTTTTTTTCTTTTTTTTAAATTTTTAAATAAAATAAAATGGAGTTCTATGAATTGAACACAATAACAAGTAATAAACAAGAAAATAATATCTATACATACTACATATCAAACGCTGATTATTTTCAAAAGCGGCGCTATATAAATCATCCAAATATCATTAGGCGAACCTGTATTGAGGTATAATTTTTGGCAAATTATTTCACACATTCCTATTGTCTATTTTATTTATTTATTACATATGTATACTCGTATGTATGAACATTTGTTATCTGCTGACGCGTTTCCCATCTCACTCGGTGTGAAACGTCTGTGTTAAGATGGCAATTTACAGGGGTGGTTGTTCAGCTAGGACATTTAGATGACAAACAGATTAATAGATTACAATTTAATAATTTATTTTCAGAAGTATGGTTTACATAAATGTATAGCATATAAGTTCCTATACCTCTATATATTATTTTATTCTACCAACATTGTACAATACAACACAGCACAAGGTTTTGAACAATACTACAGTAACTGACAATGACAGTGCGTTTGGATGAGTGCACCGGTAATGTTGCCAAGTTTGGGGACAGCAGGGTCCACACTATTTTTTTTTTTTTATATGAATACCGCACAAGAGTCCCAACTGCTCCCAACCGTCTGGATCCAGTGAGACTATGGCATCCCCAATTGGGGAATGTTGTGAAGAATGTGCTGAAGGTATTGTGGAAGGGAAGGAGAAGAGGAGGGTGGGGAAATACCTGGCTATTCAGATCTGGTCACCAAACACGGCTAAAAGCCATTTCAAGCAACGTTTCAATTCCGAATGGTGGTGTTTCACCAGGACGATACTGAGAAAATCTTCCACTCTGGAACGTGCGAAATATACTATATATTATTTTTAAATGAATAAATTGTGAAACAACACAAATTAATTAAATAAAATTTACTTGCGCACGCCTGGATTTGAACCCGCCACCTTCGGATTCGTAGTCGAGAGCCTTACCCCTCGACCATAGAGGCCGTTAAAAAAACTCTTGGAATAATCTGCCATTAGTCTTGTGTTAGAAACTGGCTTTGAGAACTTTAAAAGGACCGACCTAATTTAAAAAACAGTTTTTAACAACCTACTGTTTTGCACTCTTGAGGTGTTTCATCATTAAACGGCTCTATATAAAGTCCACATTCTTTTCCCTTGGACCTTTCGACTCCTAGGCCTAGTGAAATTGATCGTCTTTTAAAGAAAGAATTTAAATATTTTAATGTTTAGATAAATTTCACCAGAAGTAAGTAAAAATTGAGCTTACCTCGGGAACACGGACACCCCCGCATCACACTTCTTCCGGTGTATCTCTTCAGTGCATGAACTCAAGGACTCACTCATGTTTCAATATAACCCACGAGGCCACTCTAGTTCAGTCCATTCTATGGTCTCAGCTGGGCCCATTATCGTTTGTTGATTTCATAGTAGGAATGTGTGGACATCTGTACGTTACTAGGTAGTGAATTATTAGCCCAATTGGTCTTAATTGAAAGAAATCTGATAGGAAGAATCAAAAGATGCGGGCCCATTCAGCCAAGTTGTAAGGTTATTAGGTACCTATTATTTATTTGTAGTGGAACACTGCGCTGATCCAATTAATGAAATTTAAAAGGGAATACGAAAATCTTGGCCATTATAAATGTTCACCACGTATATCAGTTGCAATCTGAGGCACCGATCAGCCAAGTGCTTTGTTAAGCATTCGCTCTGTTTGCCTGTGTCCAAGCATTTTTTTATTCTCAATTGTCTGTGGAGATGGCCGCCCATTCTCGTAGACTATAAAATAGTGCCCGCCCACTTTCATAGAAAATAAAATGGTGCCCACTCACTTTCATAGACCTGCATTTGACATTTGAGGTTTCTCAAAAACAAGACAAAACTTAGCTTATAATAAGTAAAATAATTTTGGTTCTCTTCAGTTTTATTTAAAACATACAAAAAACATGTTTTGACATTAGAAAACAGAAGTAAATCTTTGTCACTCGACATTTGAATCGCGAACCTAAAATGACGTTTGAAATTTCACTGACATTTGTTCATCCTGTTCACACTTTTTTTATAACTAGTCCTCTGTTGAGGGAAACTCAATCCATAAAAATCGATATCCTAAATTGATCGTAAATTTGATTGAGATTTTCGTTGGGAAGAGCGTATTGTGCATTTGAAAAATGTTGAGGCAAAATTTCGGCTCAACAGTTGCTTAGTGGATTTGGGAAGAACGGCCGTTACTTAGGTATTTGTTGTTTTATTTTTAATGAAAAATCAATTTTTTTAAATTTTTTATATTAATTTACAAAAAATTCTTAAAAGACAGTAAAAGAAAACAGCAAAACCTGCCAATTGCCCTTCTTTACAATTTTGCATATGCTAGTTATTCGGTTTTTACTCTATATCCACCATTTGTAAGATTGACTTTATTAAAAAAAGCATGCTTAGTTTCTGCTTTTGACACGTATAGTTAGGCGCTATATAGTAAGGCGCTTGCGGCGCTGCAATTCGTAGCAGGAACTTTGCGCGTATTTTTGAAAGTGTAGATTGTGATTTCTTGGATTAATTTTATAAATTTGAATATTATTTATATTTTTATGTGAGTAAGATATTGTAGGCAGTCCTTATATGCCAATATGGAATGCACGCCTCTGGTCGCCGATTAACCACCCTATTTCTTATATTTTTGTAATGTTTTTTTTTCTATTGGCGCAGTGTTTCTCTCAACATATTTAACAGGCCATTCCCCTAAGTAGCATTTAATTACAACGACGATAATTGATGAGCCAACATTAACATCATCCTCCTGCAATGAAGTGCATGCCATGTGCCATGTGCAATGTGCAATGTGCAATGTACAATGGGATTCGGTGCACTTGATCCGTCCAAAATGCACTCGTTAATTAACCGCTGATTGGCTGCAATTAGTTTACTTAATAAGATCATTCACAACAAACAAACAAAGGTTATTAATTGATTAATTTTTATTAGTTTTATTTCGATTGTTACTTTTTTTTAACCTTTTTACTATTACTATCTCTAAACAAAGGAACGAAGAAACATTCATTTGAAAACTTTATTTCATTCCAAACATTTTTTTAAAAATATATCTAAATAATAAAGTTCTTAAATAGGTACCTACTTGTATTTTCCATTTTGAAAATATTCTACCCAAACAAACCTTCTTCTTTTGAATATGTATTCTGTGGCTAACCAGAGCGGTATATACTCGTACATGAGTTAACCTCAAGACAACATGGCGGGTTCAATGTTTTTCATACTAATTTTAAAAGGTTGTAGCGAAAGTTATGCATATTGGATTTACTACTCTCTAAACCTTCCCGGCACTAATAAGAATAAACTGTGCAATTATTAGTGCAATTAATATATTTTCAGTGAAACTCAGACTGGAAGGAATGGGGAGGGGAAGGTGATGGATAAGTGGAACGTTGGAAAGTACCCGCTTATTCAGATCCGGTCACTAATTGTGATGACCTCTTAGTCTTCAGTGATTCGTAGGTAAATGACAATTCGAGAAGCCAATAGTTACAGTATTTGATTGTCGCTATATAACAAAGTTGAGTAAAAGGAACGAAGTACACGCGAGACAACCTTTCACTCGTATATATCATACTATGAGTCGTGCTATCTCTTTCACAGTCGGTTGTCCCTTTCGTACACTTGGACATATGTTAACCACCGTGTCGTTTCTGAATAGTGATATTCTGCTGTATTTGTTTGATTTTATTTAATTTATTTGCGAAATAAAACATAGTATGAATGCATCGTACATATGAATTTAATTGTGGATACCATTCTCCACTGTCCAGAATGTCGACTTGTTAACTCAAGACAGTCTTTAAGATTTTTGGTACCAGTCTAAATGATTTTTGTCAGGCCTTCAAAAATAAACTTCTAAAATTATCATTTATTATGTCTAAAATCATGGACTCTACCAAAAACTGTTCAGGCTATGACTTGAATGTTCTCTCAAAAGTTATATTTTTGTCATTGCTTCATTCATGTACTCTTGTTCATGTCATTTCGTGGTGTGTATTTTGTGTCATTAGACAATGGTCCGTTAGTAAAAAAAATAAATTAAGTATATGATTTTTTTTTAGTAATTAAAAGCCCTATAGTAGTAATAGGCAGCCCGATCACTGGGTAGAGAAGATTGTCTCCACATTTATGCACCTCTAACCACAGTTGAAACAGGAAGAGGGAGAAATGTTCCCTGGCACTGTACGTAAATTTTTTACAATACGGCATATATATATATATTTTTAAAACGGTATTTTAATTTTACATGGTTCTAACTGGGTAGCCATTCTGTTGCAGTTGGAACCGTTTCAAAGTGAGATAACAACACGATCGGCCATCTTCCTAATTAACCCCGTCTTCACCTCGCAAATTGAACCAATTAATCTAAAAGGCCGCATTCGCACTAGGGTGATACTTTAGGATCCGCGTTTTAATTAAACGCGGGCCGGCACCTCGACGCGAGTGCAAATGCCGCCAAGTGCGCCTTTCCCATGCAGCCAATTATGCCCGGCGATTGCCTGTGACATTAGAATATGACCCTAAGTGGCTGCCGGCTTCGAAAACAAGACGATAACTCCTTGTTATATGAATATATTCTTCGCAACGCGAGAGGCAATTCGGGAATTTATTGCGTGGAAATGTTCCAGTTTTTACGAACCCGGCTTCGCCAGAGCGAAAATATTATAACACTTTTTTTTTAATTTTACCATATTCTAGTTCGGCGAAGTGCAAATGAAAATTGATCTTATAATGTGTCCTTGCTTCATTCACATTCATATATAAGGCGCTGAGAACCAGATATGCTTATACGCCTCTCGAGTAGTTTTGAGAAAAATGCTTTTGAAGTTTTTGAGAATTTCGTTAATCCTTTCATTTCATCAATGCATTTTGATTTCGCTGATGCCAAACAAACTTAAGCGACAAAAAAATTAATTTGGAATTTTATAGCATCTAAATAATAAACTTTTCTTGGTTATTGATTTATTTAAGTAACAACATAATGCGCGCTGAAAACCAATGTTTTTACTGACATTAATATTTCAATAATATCTCAAATATTAACGTTTTTTCTAACATTTCACTCCTGTTCCATTATAGTTAAAAATGTTAAAAAACTACATTTTTTATAATTATTAATTTCGTTTTCATTTGTAGACAATACAAAAGTAGTTTAACTTAATTAAATAATTACTTTTTCAAACGCTAAAGTTTAATTAGAATGAAGAAACTATAAAATAAAACAACAAGAATTATCCTCTTATTTGAGAAAAATAAGGAAACTAACCTGATTTTTTCGGTTCATCGTTTGATTTTTGTTGTAGAGTTTCTTCTCGAATATTGCAGAGGTCCATGACCCTACCTACGTGTGATTGTGGAGTAGTGAAACTCATGTTTTGTTAACAAAAACCAGTAAATATTAAGATAAAAAAAAGCGCGCGATTTCACCAACTGTTAGTTCATACTAATTAGGCGGTTGAGTTCCTACGGCACATACTTTATAACAGATTCCGTCTGTGACATACAATTAACATGGTATTTTCTGAACTTGTCGCTGCAATATTGGCTGTTGAGTCTGTCCGGCACGAAGGTATTACAGTTGTCTATGAAGCTTCATACAAAGATAAAATTTGAGTCAAATGGCGCTTAAGCCAGTTCTGGTTCTCAGCGCTTCATATAATCAACAGAAAATCAGGGCAATTTTGCAGACTGCAGTCTCCGGCAGCGCTCGTACCGGTCACGTGTTAATATTACTATTATATTTAATAACAGTTTAGCATTTGGTACCAATGCTACGACTTCATTGTTATTCCCATCGTAGCGCTCTATCTCTATAGGAGCAGGCAGAGAAAAGGAAAACGCGACTAAGTTTAAACGCGGAGTCAATTTTCCCTATTATTAGATTTATATGACGTTTGTTTAGTATTCATAACGCCCGGGGTGTGTTATGTAAAATTCGATTCGCAGAAATAAACTGTATCAAATTGGTTTTGCATAGTCTTCGCATTTCATACGGGCGTCGCGGACGTGACGCGAATGCGTTATTATTGTCGGCCTAACCCACCCGTCCTGCGACGGGCTCTATATTGGTTATCGACAGAATGCTTGTCGCGAGTATGACTACCTGAGCAACAGGACCGAAGCTAGGGTGGGTGGGTTTCAATGGTGCGCTGAATAATGCCAAAAAAATCGCTGAATTAAAATGTTAACGTTTTTAGACTCCACGCCACTTCGACCTCCTGCTTCTAAACTGACATAGTAAGACAAGTACTGGGTACTACGTTTTGTGGTGTATACATTTTGAGGAATGCCTAGTAAAAATGCCACATCTCAAACTTACTTGCTTACTACAGTAAACAAACTTATGATATTTTTTCCAGCGTAGTTTTCTGTTAAAACCGCACTTTCCGGAGTATTTTAGAGTTCTAAGAATTCATATTATAAATTGAAATGTGTATTTATATTAATAAATCTTGATTCCTGCCAATGTAGGCAGACGTCTCTACATAATAATCCTACGTCTTCCAATAATTATTTAGAGAACTCTACCATTCAAAGCTCTCCCATTCAAAGATTGCACAGACTTGGTAATGAGTATAGTTCATTTTATGTTTTCCGTTACAACACTGTGTCTAGGCTAAAAATCACTTTATTTAAAAAAAAATTTAATTTATTAGGTTTTTTCACGTGGATCTTTTTTATCGTTGTATTTATTATGTTATATTTTTATAAAACACCCAATCGGGCATAATAAAGTTTTGCTGTATTGTAAACACGCTTTGCAACTATTACCCACCCATTGCGCGGTAACTAGCTACTTACATAGTCTCTACCTTCTTACTTCTTTTATACTTACGTTATTATATTATGTACTAAGCCCCTTGTTATGCTCTTTTATACAACCTGCAGTTATAATGTATCCACAGGTAAAACTGTTATTCACTACGCTGTAACTACTTACTTATATTGTACCTACTTACTTCTCTTACACTCTTATTATTGTTGTATGTACTATATTATTATACTCCTTTGTGTAACTATGTGATAAATGAATCAATTCTAGGCGTGAATAAATACATAAATAAGTATATTATTTTAAGAGGAGTATACAAGCCAAGTATACAACAATGAATATAGAACAAGGTTTGGGCATGTAGAGCGAATGAACGAAGAAAGGCGTGTAAGAAGAATGTATGACGCGAATGTGAATGGAAGAAGAAGTCGGGAACGCCCGAGGAAGAAATGGCACGTTCAAGTGAATCAAATACTTGAGTCGGGCCATGTCAGAAGTCTGAATAACAGAAGAGAATGTATGAGACGATGTATGAATGTGAATGAAGCAAGAAGTGTATGCCAAGATCGAGTTGTGTGGCGGTCCGTCTTCCCCGCCTACCCCTGCGGGGAAACGGCGTGATGGTTAGTTAGTTAAAAATTAATTACAAGTCAAAAATTTTACTGCAAGTTGTATGTCTTATGTCAACACGAATATAGGTAATAGGTATAAAATTTGCTTGGCAAACGGAGTCTAGAAATGTTTGATGTAAGTTCAAAAGCTGTTTTTATTGATTTTGTTGATAATTTTGTAAGAAAGAAAAAAAGCTAATCAAGGGAAACTGTAATAAATAATTATATTTATAAAGTAGTATTTTTTCAACTTATTTCTTATATGCCGTTCATAATTTTCTAATGAATAAATAAATAGTTTAGTTTTCGCTTATATTTTTTATAACGTTATTAACAAATTTTATTTTATTTTAAGCGAAACTACAGGAAAAGCTTCAATTTATCCACGGTATATTTTTTGGTTTTCATAATGTAAACCGATTCGTAGTATAGATTAATCGAAATAGGGATTGTAGTGATACCTTCTCTCTAACGGTCAGTAAGGGGTTGGGCCTTTACACATTAAAAAAATGTATCAGTGCAGTACGCACATGTTATTTAGTAATGCAGAAATGTTAATATAAATTCAAATTAAAAAAATTAACAAAGAGAGGAAAGTATATAAAAAAAGATACGCAGTATATTGTAAACTATGGCACGGAAAAAAGTATAAATAATCAGAAGAAAATGAAGGTAGTATCTAATGGAGGTTTTTCAATGATAAATTTATTGATTAACATTAAATTCACAAAATAGTTTCTAACAATATTTTCGTAGCCAGTGAGTTAGGATAAAATAATTATCTAATTATCATAATAACACATTAATCAGTTCGAAGCAGTGGTAGGTAATTTATTTAATTAAACTAGTTCTGCTTGCCAAAATAAATTTCAATTAGATATAAATTAATTAAAAATTACTTTGTAATCACCACTTTATTAATATGTACACATCAACATGTTTCGAAAGCGATGCTTTCCTCATCAGGAATATACTAGTATTGTGTATTCTGTATATTCCTGATGACGAAAGCATCGCTTTTGAAACATGTTGATATGTATATATTAATAAAGTGGTGATTATAGAGCAATTTTTAATTAATTTATTAATAATGACGCCACAAAGTGAATACCAATCTTTTGATGAAATTATAAATAAGGTATGTTTATATTTTGCTATTGATGTGTCATATATTTTCGTCGGCATATTTTGGATGCGAGTTCTAGATCATCATTTTCTTGGAAAGAGAACGTCCTCCGTAGACTGTTGATATCTCTTCGTGGCAAAACTGCGGATTCAATTTCCTCCGTGATTTTCCATTCGATTCCGTATTGACATGTTTGATTACAGATTGTTCGATAGCGAATGAGCCAGTTGTTACAAAACTCACTTCATCGTAGCTTATTTAGATGCTTTCACACATTGCATGAATTATTTGTTTTAATTCGATTCCGCGATATATCTTTCAGAAAGTTTGATTTTACAAATGCCAAAAGTTTGATTGAATCTTGTGGCATTGTTTTCAAGGAAAAATCTTCCGTCTAATATATTTTCCAAACATTTTATCTTCACAATCGGCGTATAGATCATAGTACGTTACGATCTCGTCCTACGAAAAAATTCAAACAAATTATTTTTAATGAATGATGAGAACCGGAACTGCAGTTAAGCAAGTCTTTAAGCCTAAGGAAAGGGATAGGGAATCTTCCTTAAAAATAACGGGAATTGCGCTCCAGGCGTCTTTGTCCTGGGCAACGTCAGCGGTCTCTGCCCATCGCGGGTCCAGCCTCTGATGTTGCCTGATAGGCGACAAAGAATAGAGCTTATTTTTTTTTTTAAATTTTAAAATCAAATTTAATAATGTTATTATTAAGTTCTGCCAGTATTTTAGTTTTTTTTTATTTTGTTTGTTTGCTGTTTCGACGTTCAATGCCATTTTCAAACTGTCGTTATGCCACATTGAGACGACTTATTTATATGATTCTATTTACCCCCCCCCCTCAATTTCAATTTTCATGGTGCATAAAATGATTTATTATTTACTTAGAAAATAATTGTGATAATAATAAAAACTAAAATACTTGCAGAACTTAATAATAACATTAATTTTTTTTAAATATTTTAAATTGAGGTCTACAAATTAAACACAAAAACAATTAATAAAGAATAAGGAATGCGTACTCCTAAGGTTTACTCGCGTATATCTTCCGCTATCCGTTGAAAAGCCACCGAAATAACAAGAAAGGCAATCATTATTACAATCCTCTCCGTGAAATGTTTCGCTCAGTGGCGAGCGTCTAAAATAAAAGTGCCTCCTGTGTCCGCACCGCGAGCGGGATGGTTATAAACCGGCTAGGGGTAGCTAGCTACTGGCGCTGGGTAGGGGTAGGTACCGTTCCACCCTCAATGTTTACTTTAATTATTAATCTCAGTGGCGCACATAATGGGCCGTGGGGGCGTGAGGGGGTGAGGAGTGTTAGGAGGGCGGGGGGAGGGTTAAATCGGCCGTGTTTGTAGAGGGATGAAACGCAACGCTTTAGGACCGGGGTGAAAATATTTTACATGATTTTATGAAGTCATAAAGTTACAAAGTTATTCTTGTATTTGCTAAGTCTTGTTTAAATGGTTACTTGGGGTGGTATAGTAGCTAGGCCTAGAATCTTAAATAGAACACTTTTACGTTTTATCTCTATCTATTTATTAGAACTGGTTCCCAGCCAGCGTCACCCAGGATTTTTTTCTCGCATTAGATTTCAACACCTTCACTTATTATCAATAATTCAAAATTTTGACGTCTCGTTTTAATTCGACTCTTTAAAGCCCCATGGCTCATGGTGGAAATTAAATTGCGAGTTGAAAACAGGTGTGTTAACCTACAAATTGTAGACAGAAAATTCTGTGTATTTTACTTGAAACCAGAGGTCAACGTTTGGGTTCGTTCTACTTCCACACACATCGTTATTTTATTTATTTTCGCAATAAGGAACTCCAGTGAAAAATATAATTGCTTTAAAAATATACATTCATATAGATTAGCTATCGTCGATTTCGAATATATAAGTTTTATTATATATACAATAATTATACGTAGAATTTATAAATCGTTATTTTAAAGTGTATAAAAAATTATCTCGTCGAAACACCTTGTTATATTGGTTCAATTGAATTTGGAACATCTGAGGTCACGTGCGCATTCTGTTTTCGGATTAATATGGAAATTTTAATTTTTCGATTTTGTTTTGTATTTTAAATATGTATTTTTTTTTAGTTTTGCCGAAATTTCAACTTCATTTGTGTGACTTTAAGCTCTATAATTGTTGTTCAATATATAAAAAAAAAACATTATTAATGAAATAAATTAGAGTATTCATCAGCAAACCAATTATCAATACAGATATTATGATAATGTTAATGCTCAATACTATATACTATTATTATTCTTTGAGTTAAAGTTTCTAAAAAGGTACATAATTTTATTGCTTATATTTAGTTATGGTTTATGAATAGAATATAAAATTATGAACGGTAAAGCTCATCCCTGTTTTGACATTTGACATTCTAACCTCAAAACTGATCGAAACCGACCGGGCATAGATTTGAAGCGTTTTGGCGGGCTTTAAAAATTATAACTATGAAAACTAATTTTAGAAAAAAAATCTAAATATACTGATATTTACGTTTGAACGTCATTATTGATAAAAAAAATTGGACTGGAGTTAATTAATTTCTCAATTTTCCTTACTTTTTTTTAAAGTTCTTACTGATTACCCAAAATTTAAAGTGATACTTTAAAAACATGTTTTTAAAAATGTTTTTCAAATTTCATTCATTATTTGTGTAGAAAGAGGTGGAAAAAAATTATTTTTTAACCGAAGTCCGTATCTGAACGTGTTGGCTGTAGCCATTGCAAGGAAGATGGAGTCCACCCGTGAAATCAATGGTGGAAACACTGGAATGATTGCAGACAAATACCTAATATGGAAATACCAATGCCTGAATTATTATCTATCGGCAATAACAGAACAGGGACGAAAAATTCAGGCATTCCGCATTTCCATTATTGGAAAGAATTTTCAATTATTGACCAGGGTTTGTTTCGTGGTTGGTAGATATGTTACATTACCTACCTGGAGGAACATTATTTTGGTGAATCAATACTGTTTAATATGTATCCAGTACCTAACTACGAGTACGCGTCACATGGTAGGATTCTGGGTTCACATTTTGAAATGCATTTCGTGCATCTGCTTGAGATGCACATTTGGTTAATCAACAGGTCTGGGTGGATGGTGCAGACACAATCTGCAATCTGCGAGATATATCTATACAATTACATTAAAAGAAATGAGTAAAATAATTAAATTAAATTGATGGACCGTCCATCGGGGTGGTCACTACATCATTTGCATCCATCGTTCGTGGAGAGGAGAGCTGATCCACTCGAATGCAGCCACGACAATGACGTTGGTTGACTTTCGTGTCTTGTTCCAGAAGCTGGCTAGTCGGTGTTGAAGTAAAGCGGAGAATGAGTGCACCCTCCCCTCGGTGAACATCGTAGAGACTCTGCAGAACTGCGAAAGTTGCAGAAGTTGCCTGTAGGCGTTGTTTTAGCACATCTTCGCCTTGCTACATTGTGTTGATGGATATTGTGTCCACTGTCCACAGCTCAGATGTAATAGGGACAGTGCAGAATGTCTTGAAAAGCAGTTCCTGACATCGTCGCTGCAGTGGTAGAACCGCCCTGAGAGCATTCCGGCCTATATTTTAATGACTCTTCTTTGTCTTTCTGTATCTTCCACTTCTTACACATTATCTTTCTGTAAGGATATATCCCAGGACCTGCGAGGCCACAAGCACTTCATTTCCTCCTAACCAAATTGGTGAAATATTTAGTGGCTCCTTGTTGTGTTTGAATACGGCAATTACTTTTTTTTTTTAATTATACAATAAGTTATGTGAGTTTGCGTGCTCATCGCATATTCGCGCAAATTGTCTCATGGCATTAATCGAGGGTGTCAACAGCTAGCAGCACCCTACCACCTACCACCCGCACAGTTGATGTTGTTAGTTCCTTGTCTGCAGATGAGGCAACCAATCCGTTTGTTCGGCATTTACCTAAAACAGCAATAATTTCAGGCATCTGCAGTTCACTGCAGCCCTTCCGTTTCCATCCCAGGCAGTGAAAAAAACAAACCTATAAGATATAAATTGAAACATTTACAAAGGTCGACATTCTTTCATGAACAGATCAGTGATTTCTTTAAAGTGCTTTTGTGCCGTGAACTCCCTCGAAAAAGATAATACAATAAGGCAAACTTGTATTATAATTTTACCACACTTTAAAAGAGCACGTTATCCAAATTCCGTGCTAAAAAATCCACCCGTCCGTATTAATACTGCTCGAGAGCGAGTCCGAAATGAACACATACGTGCGTCTTGAATTTAGCGCCTATGGTAGTTCCTGTTCTAAGAAATAGTCCATACAATCCCATACTCGTGGCGCTCCAGTGGCTAATCGTGGGAGCGTGCTAAAATTTAGGAATCTGTCAGCTGTCCGGGTGCGCAGCGACTATGGGATTTCAACACCAAATTTGTACGGAACAGTATTTTGCAAAAATCAATTGATACTTTTCTATGATCATTGTGTTTTAGGTTGTTATTAAAATAGTTAATTACTGAATATGTTACCTTTTTATGTTAAAAAACGTCCAGTTTCAACCCACGACATTATATTCATTAGCCACAGACGTTTAGTGAATCGCCCAATTGTATCTTGTTGCTAGGACGCTAATCTCTGGTGCAGTGATGTCATTACATTCCTTTAGATCTAGGGAAAAATATGAATAATTACAATGAGACAGGCCACGGACCGCCACTGGAACTGGTAATCAATCACATTGGCCTATGTTGGATCTAGGAGTCGAACGGTCTTACGTAATTTGGCGATATACGTTTTATTTTAAATCAGTGTAGATCACACTTCCAGGAGTTATTTGTTAGGTTATTTGACGCAATATTCGGTCGGTCTCTATTTCCCAGTACTAGTCCAATATGGCTCGTGTTTATTGGCATTTTCCCCCAACGCATAATTGACAATATTTCCCGAGAGGACGCGCCACACATCCGGTCTCGCGCCGGAACCCGGAACCATCTGGGCCATAGCATTAATCGGATGTGACGCGTCTTCTAATCTTAAATTATTAAAAGAGGGGAGGGGGTGATTGGCTGTCAATAACGTCGCCCCATCACGCCCAACTTCTCCCGTCAACGGCCCTTTCCCGAATCCAAATTGGAACAGCAGACGCATTAATGAATAAGGGATGATAGATTATTTTTTTAAGGTCAAACTTATTTTTGAACGCATTTTTCATTTATGTATACATTTTCTTCTTCCTAGGGGAGAGGTTGCCCACAGATAAAATGGGCTGCCGATGTTGAGAGGGTAAGATAGTGGGTGAGGAGGAGGAAGATCGGGACGTACCTGGCTATTTAAAAAATATTAATTGGATGATTTGTGTAGCACCGTTTCTGTGAAAAATCACCTTTAGAGCGCTGTACAAATATTAATTACTTACTAATTCTTTATACTCAATTTTTTTTCTTCTTTTAGTTTGGCTTAGTAAATTTGGTTATAGGATCAACCTTTGAGGAATTATTTAAAAAAACAATTTTTGGCACCTTTCATCCAAGATGGCCGCTAACGCGAAAGTCTCGCAGTCAAAACTTGAATTTTTTTAGGGACCCAATCATTACAATATAAAACAAACAAAAAAAACTTTTTTTTCTTGAAGTGTTGTAAAGTATTGTATTTCTATTTATAATATTGAGCTCACATCGCTTGACTCATTTCACCAACAGTTTTTTTTCTTGAAGTGATGTAAAGTATTGCATTTCTGTTTATAATATTGAGCTCACATCGCTTGACTCATTTCACCGACAGTTTTTTTTCCTGAAGTGATGTAAAGTATTGCATTTCTATTTATAATATTGAGGTCACATCGCTTGACTCATTTCACCAACAGTTTTTTTCCTGAAGTGATGTGTTTTTTTCCTGAAGTGATGTGTTTTTTTCCTGAAGTGATGTGTTTTTTTCCTGAAGTGATGTAAAGTACTGCATTTCTATTTATAATATTGAGCTCACATCGCTTGACTCATTTCACCAACAGTTTTTTTTCATAAAAAACAACAAAAAATGGTTTACTATGAAATAGTTTTTAGTATGAAAAATAATGATTTTACCATATTATCAATTGAAAATTATTCTATCTGACACCACGTAAAAGTAGCATTCCCAAAATGTGTGGTTTGAAGGGTTTTACCTATCTGTAGCCTAGATCACAAGGCCGGAACACTGCATAAAATCGGCCTCTTAACTTGTATAAGATTTTTTTTTGTTTATTAAAACTTTTCAAGACGTTTAAGTTACTTTTAAAAAACATTTATTTTGGACGTTCTCATAGAAGTTAAGAGGCCGATTTGATTCAGTGTCCCGGCCTCGTGATCTAGGTGGTTTTGTGTACAGTCAATATTATGCTATAAAATTTGGGTACGTACCATGAACTATCTTTGGAATAGGGTTGTAATGTTTATTATTTAATATATGTATACGATTTTATAAAGATATGACTTTTGAGTTTCGTTCCGATTTCTGCTCAGTGTTTTTCCCGTCTTGGTTCATGTGGATTTTTTTGTAGTTTCAAATAAGTTGCTTATACGAGTATAATACTGAGTTTATCGAATGTTTTATTTGAATGTGAACACTTGAGGTTACCCACCACTTTCCCACCCCGGTATAAGTAACTAATGGTTACTCCTTCAGGGTGCACGGCAAGGACTCTATTTTTTTTAATTAAACGAATCTATAATTTTTAAAGGACTCTAAACCCTCAAGTGTCCCTGCACAGCTTTCGCACAGAAGGGGGTTAGTCACAAACGCACATCAAATTGGTTAGTAAAGATACTGACGACGACAAAATATAGCCCTTAGTGGCTCCTTCTGTCGATAACTATTGAATATGAACAAATTGCAATTGTTTGGTAGAAGAGCAGAACGTGAAATGAACTACGAATTGAGACGAGACGAAGAGAATAAAAGTAATTTGTCATCGCCGCTGAGTCTATTTTTTTTAATTAGTCACGTCTGTGGTGTGGTGTGGTGTGGCCGTTGATTATTCAGTTTGGCCATCTGTGAAAATGAATAGTGCGTAATTAAGGAATCGCTAGACGCCAACTGCTGTTTTTATTTATTATGTTTTACGATAAATTCTAATTTTATACGATACTAGCTGATGTGTACCCGGCCTTGCTCTGGATTAAAAAAAAAATAAAATTATGAAGTTGTGAATTCTTCCTCTTCATTAGGGTGCCATAATTGATGTGACAGCGAAAGTAACTATCTCCAAATAAAGAAACATTCATTTGAATATTTTGTTTTATTCCAAACGTTTATTTTTTCAAAATATATCTAAATCATAAAGTTCTTTAGTAGGTACCTACTCGTGTTTTCCATTTTGAAAATATTCTACCCAAAAAAAAACTTATTCTTTTGAATATGCAATCTGTGGCTAACCAGATATTATTATGTTATATATATGGCGGGTTCAATGTTTTTCATACTAATTTTAAAACGTTATAGCAACAGTTTTACACATTGGATTTCATTCAAACTATTCTCTAAACCTTCCCGACACTAATAAAAACAAACTGATATTTTCAGCGAAACCGGTCAAGTAATTTTCGAGAAAATCGAAGACAAACAAACAAACTTGCATTGATTTTATATATACATAAAAATCATAAAGTTTGTGCTGAATTCCTTCCTGCTTTAAAAACCGACGTATCTCAGATACAAAATAATTTTCTTTATACATATAATGCACAATTTAAAATTGATGGAAGATTAGAATTTTTAATACAATTTTTTAAATAAAATTTTCTATTTAATTTTTTTTTTGTGCGAAAGATTATAATGTGTTAATTTTTAAAAATAAATTTGTTTGTTATGTATGCACTGCCATTAACGTATAGAAATGTTGTTAGTAAAAAATGAAATATGTAAAGTAGACAGGTGCTTCGCAACCTCTCTCCCATTTTTCTCTGCTCTCTCCCCTTCTCACAACGTTCCCCATTTGAGGTGCCTTAGTCCCACTGGGTCCGGACAATGGAACTCTTGAGTGGTATTCACATATACGTAAATAGGTCCGTTTGATAGATTTGTCTATCTTAACAAACGGATTGCAATCTTTGTAGCACAGACGTCAGGTGGGAATGCTATCCTTGTTCTACCGGTATTTCAATGGAAGGTGCTCTAGGAACTACCGTCATTGATCCCTTCGACACCGGTGCACAGTCGGGAAACACGCCAAACGCGCGCCCAACATTTGTACACATTTAGCATTTGACATTTGTCACATGAGAACGGGTTCTATGACTCGTTCTTGTGTTAAACAGCTGTGGAATGATTTGCCAGCCTCTATGTTTCCTATCTCCTACAACATAGGACTCTTCAAGACCAAGACAAAGACCCTCCACACAGCATCTCCAAAGATGATCCTGTGTGGAGAAACTGTGGAAAAATAATACAACTTTCCTGTTGAAGAAAATACGTAATGCCAACATCTAACAATTGATTTTCTTAATTTCCAGGCGGCTGTGAATTTCCGGCACAGTGGGCCGGCGTCTGGTTCCAGAACGGGATCCAGAAGCCACTGGCCGTCAACTCCACCTACATCGACTCCAAGGGGGAGTGCCATGAGGCGCATGGGGACAAATTCGTGCTGCACGACAGGTTAGTCACATTGTTAGTCAGTCACATCGATTGTCATCCCTTTTGGACTGAAGGCGAAAGTCTTCTTTAGTCACGACACTCTCCTGAAGAATCGTACCTCAGTGTGCAGACCTCAGACGTGAAAAACAATACCTTGTTGTGGACCAGAACTATGGTACTAATTTAATCTCAAATTTCATAATAAGTAAAACCCACTGACCTCAGAATGAATAGACTTGCCTTAACATACCATTTCGATGACTGGATGCAAAGGTCACGTGACAACCATTTTCTCACCAGCCTAGTTCACTGCCGTCCACGTTTGTTTCGCATAATTTTGACTGTGGTAAGCAAATTATAAAAAAATTATAAAAGAGTCGTATTAATAAAATATTCAGTTTTTGTAAACAAGTCGAACCTTTTTACTTATTTGCTGTTTTACTTAAATTGGCGGCACGCCTAGCTCGCCCCTCGCCCACCTTATTTTGGTTTCTTCCCCTTGCGTGTTAGGCGATCTCTGTTTTATTTGCTCTGTGGTAAAACTAACGAAATGTGAAACCATTGTTTTCCAGATAAAATATATGTATATTTTTATAGATAACCATTGTTTTTCTTCAGATTTTTCGATTTTTCATCGTTTTGCACAACTCTTCTCAAATTAATGGCTTTAATATCGTCAGATCATCTTTGAAGTCTCTCTCTATTCCTCTTTTATCCCACTATTATCTGATTCTTTATTTTAATGACTGTTTTATTTCTATTTTCAGGGTGGATGGCGACTGTTACAGATGCATAGTAATACATGCTAAGCATCCTAGTGTCTTGCAATACAAAGAAAGTGAGTACTATATAATTAAACAATCCATAACATATCCCTGAGTGGAATGTACTCTAATTACCTATTCATAGAGACCATCACTCAGAATCTAAATCCTAATATTACTTGGAATGGCTTTAACTGCCTGTGTGCCAGCGATGCCGAAGCAGCACTCTGACATTTGTACCCGTCGTATGCCAGTGATACCGGATTGGCATTCTCAAGCACCGCACCCGACCCGACTCGATCTTATAGTATTTTGAACCTTAAAAAATGCTCCTATCATACTAAAATGTATTTTACTCGCTTGGCAGGGATATAATATATATCTATATATATATAGGAAATAAAGTATCCTGATTTTATTCTATAAATAATATTCGGCTTTTGAAAACAAGCCAAACCTTTTCCTTATTTACTGTTTTACTTATTGGGTGTTTGGGTTAGTTTGAAATCTATTCCACAGGTACGGAAAAAAAGGACGAGATGATCATTAGTAGTTTTACTTTTTGTAGAGTAAATACTAATTCTTTGCAGTGCAATGCGAGTTGCCTGGAGACTGTCGGGATGCATTTATTCATAAATCAAATGACAGAGACCCACCTAAGCTCGCCCCTCGCTCCCATTATTTTAGTTTCTTTCCCTTGCGTGTTAGGGCATCTCTAACAATTACCTACTCTGTGAGTGTCAGGTTATTCGTGATCTATTTGTTCTTCTTCTAAAGTGAACCCCTTTCACATAAAATTAACCAACCTTTTTTCGTATCTATTTTCAGCGTACTGCGAGCAGAAGGCGTCCTTGAACGAGATGTGTGACAATATCAGCGGGGACGCCCCCCTGTTCAGCATGTTCCGGCAGGAGCCCCCGCCCAAACCGCAGCCCTGCCCCTTCAAGGGGGCCCCCTTCACATTCTCATATAACAGGTCTGTACAAATATTCATTTTCATATCACCACATACATCAGGATTGGCATCATAACTCTTTGCAGACTGCTATCCTCTCCTTTGACAAATTCTTATAATAGTTCAAGCAAAAACAAAAGACCGCTCGTTCCCTAGCGTCGTCCGGAATAAAATACAGTGTAGAAGGCGAGTGCAGCATGGGACCCCACCAACAAACACTGTCGACCTACTAATAGATCACGCCCTTTTAGCTCATAGCAAGAGACGTGTGTCTGTGCACCATTTTTACTTTCAGTCTAGCTATAGTAACTACTGCATTCACTGAATATGTTTCCTCAGTTTCCATGTTGTAGGAGAGAAAAAACACAGGAGCCGGTAAATTATTACAAAGTTTGGATTTCTCATGTGTTTCATATGTAATTTTTAATATTTCCAGGGGCTTTGGAGACTGCATAACCCCCCCGTCCCGAGCCGAGAGCTGCACCGATGACTCCCGGCTGCTGCTCAAGTACCAGGCCTGCCCCGATGTGCAGTCAACTGAGAGTAACGGTGAGATACATTTACTAGATTTTCCCTTTCCTTTCCATGTTTATGTATACTTGTCTAATGGTTACTCTTACAAAACTTACCTCAAGTATTCTATATTCACTTCATTCCTTTTGGATCCCTCTCTTTGAAAGTTGGCTGTACCTCAATACCCTGAAAGCCAGTGGGAGTCCAGCTGGGCTCGTGATATCGATGGCACAACTTCTTCCTTTAAGTATGTATTTTTCTGTTTCAGTGGAGGAACTGTTGTGCCTAGCCACATGGAAGGAAGGCTCCACCAGGTATCTGGTCGGGAAGATTTCTCAACTCAACAGAAGGACTTCTGATGAGGATTCTTACAGGTATACACACTAATCCATATCAACGGCAACTGCTTTCTTCTCGAACTGTGTCTTTGCAAACTCCGCCATTGCAAACAGATTTATCACTTACGTATTTTGTATATCTACCAAGTAAATAATGATAAACTTGTGGTGGTTGTTTTTCTGTGATTGCAGTCAGAAACTCATCAAACGCAGCTGACAAGTTAGATACTGACAAAGATAAACTGAGAAAAGTTAGAAATTGATCAAACACCACTGAAGTGAGTTAGAAACTGACCATGTGTGTTGAGATAATTCAAAATCTTTCCAAACATAACTAAGATAAGTTAGAAACTAACGAAGCCCCGCTGGGGAAGTTAGAAATATGATTTTTTATTACAAAACCTTTATAACTTCTTTCCACTTGTTTAATAAGGATAGTTTTTCCACTTGTTTAAGAAAATTAGAAACTGACAAACACCATTGAGATAAGTTGGAAACTGACTAATCACCTCTGAGCTAAATTAGAAACTGACTGAGTATTGCTTATATAAGTTAGAAACTGAACAAGGACTGCTGAGATAAGCTAGAAACACAAAATGGTACTGAGGTAAGCTAGAAACTGACAAACACCATTGAGATAAGTTGGAAACTGACTAATCACCTCTGAGCTAAATTAGAAACTGACTGAGAATTGCTTATATAAGTTAGAAACTGAACAAGGACTGCTGAGATAAGCTAGAAACACAAAATGGTACTGAGGTAAGCTAGAAACTGACAAACACCATTGAGATAAGTTGGAAACTGACTAATCACCTCTGAGCTAAATTAGAAACTGACTGAGTATTGCTTATATAAGTTAGAAACTGAACAAGGACTGCTGAGATAAGCTAGAAACACAAAATGGTACTGAGGTAAGCTAGAAACTGCCCAAGCACCCTTGAAATAAGTTTGAAACTGACACAGCTCCACTGAGATAAATTAGAAGTCTATGTTAGCTGCATACATATTGTTAGGTTTTTATTCTAGTTATGCCTACTTAAGTTTAAATTGTCACTAGCTATAACTTTTAGTTGGTGAGTGACTACCTATAAGCCGTAGATGTGAGTCACTAATTGTAGGTCTCAGTAGTTAGTCCCTAGCCATAAGTCTTACTTATATGCCATTAGTAATAAAGTTTAACTGTAAGGTATTGGTTGTATATGTTATTTTATTAATTGTAAAGCGCCCTTGAGGTGATTTTCTCACGAAAACGGCGCTATAGAAGTAATCCAATTATTATTATTATTATACATATATATATATACATAGCTGCAATTTTGCACATTCAAAGCACGTTGGACAATTGCGGTGATACTGTTATCGTTGTAAGAATACTCCCCGTTCATAGGAAGCATCTGATCATATTTATACGGGTGCCGGATTATTGCCGCCATCACAACATATTGCAAAACCCCTCATCAATTTGTTGAAAACATGTGTTTTTAGTATACGCGTGTAAAAAATTAACTCTTTGTTTAATTTCCAGATGCTTCATCTACAAGGGCATCCACCACACCGGCAAGGTGACCTACGAGATCGCCCAGTCCGGGGATGCCACCTGCAATGGGGTGCAGTCCAGCACGGAGGGCAGCAGGACTATGAAACTCACCACTGGTATTAATATTTTGATATACCCATGTCTCATTTATCTCATCTTCTGTCCCTTGTTCTATTCGGGTCGGGGACCCACCGCCTCGACAAGGGACCTTCAGGCATCCTTATTCTAAGCTACTTCTGCGGCCCCTGTCCATTGCAGGCCCAGCCTTTCCTCATATCCGGTTTTGTATCTGTGACTTCTGGGTCTAGAACCGAAGGATTTGAACTCTCCTGCACAAAAGTTGTCTAAACATACAACAACTTTGATATGTATAGCTGTTGATAGAGACCGCTGAAGTAGCGCAGAACAGGGACGCCTGGAGGCACCCTGTCGAAGTGATGAATCTCCGGCCCGAATCGGACCAGAGAAAGAAGATTTTCATGATGACATTAGCAGTAGTACATTGCGATTTTTTTTAATATGAAACCATGTTTTCTTTTATTACAGTGGACAATCACCACAACAGGTGTCGCTTCCCGTCCTGGATCACGGAGCACCATACCTGGCACAGCCTCAACCACACCCGCTCCTATCACTTCTCCCTCAGGAATGCTACCCTCAAGGTATGTAAATAAACTACAGATGGAAAAACCTGTTCTTTAGCTGGAACGGTTTCTTTCAAACTTGTTACTTTTAAATCACATGTTACAAATCACAGTTACAAGTCACAGGGTTCCTCTTCATCTTTTAATGTTTACTTTACAAAATTCTGTATTCTTTGAAATAATGTATACCTACATAAGTTTTCGGTGTATTCAGTATTCATTTTCCCTTTCTCACTTTGACTCTACTGAAATCCCAATATTATAAGTAAGGATGTTATTGTTATAGAGAGAACATTCTTATCATTTCTTTTGTCTCGAGTTCAACCCATAAGCTTACACCAAATTATTATATAGTTTGAAGAAGTGTGGATTTATTGAGCCATCATGAATGCTAGTTTCGGCTGCTCGACTTGACGGCGCTCAGATTTCCATAGTTAATTTATCTTTGCTATTCTCGCTCATGTATTTACTGACTTGTTTCGTCAATCAAAGGGAGTCTCACCTAAAACCCGACGAACTATTAGAGTGGAGCGTGCGGCGCTTGTGGTGAGTGTTAGCTGTACTGACTCTCGTATTACTTTAGTTAAATTTCAGGCAAATTCTGATACATAAACATCTATATATCTAATCATTGTAGAAAATAATATTAACATAACCTAAATGAAACACGAAAACGGAAAAAACGACCGAAAATAAAAAGATTTCAGTCGCATCTAGGACTCGAACCCAGGACCTCTGCTTATCCGGGGCAACCGCTTAACCAACTTAGCTAATGAGACCTGTTCAATTTATGTCATCTTCATCGATATCATATCTCAAATTCAAGATTTCTCAATATTATTCTCAATTTTTTATCCCATATTATTGGCAGCTATCTTTATAATGATTACAAAGTTCCCAAGGAAGACAATTGCAAACTAGACAGTGTCTCGGATTAATATCTATTGACTTTTTATAAAAGTCTAAAGAATATATTAAATTTTTAATTATTTATTATTTTTATTGAGATTTAAAAACCTCATTTTTATATTTAGTCATTGTAGAAAATAATATTAACATAGCCTAAATGAAACATGAAAATGGAAAAAAATGACAGAAAATAAAAAGATTTCAGTCGCATTTGGGACACGAACCCAGGATCTCTGCCTATCCGGGGCAACCGCTTAACCATTTTTATTTTCTGTGGTTTTCTTTCTGTTTTCATGTTTCATTTAGGTTATGTTAATATTATTTTCTAGAATGATTAAATATTAAAATGAGGTTTTTAAATCTCAATAAAAATAATTAATAATTAAAAATTGAATCTATATATCTATTTACATTGCAGATCTGCTTATTCGTATGCTTTTATGCAGAGAAACACGTCTCACATAAACCGCATCCACACTCAAACTCTACTGGAACTTTGCTTCCTTTTGAATCCTTTTTAAATTAGCAATTTTTCAAGTATGTACTCGTACATATGAGGTTTGTTCAAAAGAAAAGGTGAATTTCGAATTTTTTCGAAAAGTATTTATTTATTCATCAATATCCATTTTCTCCCCCTTCAAAGTAATCCCCCTCAGATATAATGCACTTATGCCAGCGCTTCTTCCAATCCTCGAAGCACTTCTGGTATGCGCTTTTCGGTGTGGCCATCAGCTCGTTCTTCGATTCTGACTTTATCTCATCAATTGTGGCAAAACGCTTTCCTGTCATTGGTCTCTTCAGTTTCGGGAATAGGAAAAAGTCGCAGGGAGCCAAATCTAGTGAATACGGTGGTTGAGACATGATTACGGTGTTGTTTTTGGCCAAATAATCACGAACAAACATTGATGTGTGAACTGGTGAATTATCGTGATGCAAAATCCATGATTTGTTTTTCCAAAATTCCGATCGTTTGAGCCGTATTGCTTCACGCAAACGTTGCATAACGTCCTTGTAGTATTCCTTATTAACCGTACGTCCTGTTGGCAAGAACTCATGATGCACTACGCCATTGTAATCGAAGAAAACAGTGAGCAAAACCTTCACATTTGATCGAACTTGGCGTGCTTTTTTCGGTCTTGGCTCTTCTGGCCGCTTCCATTGGGATGATTGGGCCTTGGTTTCGACGTCATAACCATATACCCACGTTTCATCACCAGTTATGACCCTTTTGAGCAAATCTGGATCGTCGTTGACGTCATTCAACAACTCCTGAGCGATACTAATGCGACGTTGCTTTTGCTCAAAATTTAGCAATTTCTGAACAAACTTCGCTGCCACACGTTTCATGCCCAAAACATGCGATAAAATTGCATGGCATGAGCCGATTGATATGCCAACATCCTCTGCAACTTCCCTAATACTGATTCGACTATTTTCCAAAACCATTTTCTTCACTGTTTCTCTGTTTTCTTCATTTGTTGACGTAGTTGCAACTACGGGACGCTCATCGTCATTAACATCTTCTCGGCCTTCTGTAAAGCGCTTGTACCACTTATAAACACATAAAGTAGACTCGCCGAATGCCACAGTCAACATTTTAAGTGCGTTGGAGTACTTTATTCCATTTTTAACGCAAAATTTAATACATATTCTTTGATCCATTTTTTTTCAAAAGTAAAATATCGAAGAACACACAAAAACGTGACTAATCTTTCCAGTTGTCAAAAACAAACCACTAATCCAAAATTGCTGATAATGCTAACATATGATAGACATATGTGTACCAACATAACAAAAAAAAAATCGATAATCGAATGTACACAGCCTGCGAAAATTCAAAATTCACCTTTTCTTTTGAACACACCTTGTATATATAAACCTAGTACATATTTAAAACTAATGCATATCTATGACCAAGTGCATATTTTATATACAATATTGCAAAATAACTTACAACTATGGTTTAATACTGGAGTCGTACAACTAACATACCTATTTATAATATTATAAATACCTGTTATGAATATTGCTTGTGCTGTCAGTGGTAAAGCACTCAAAAGTGTAATAATTTTTATTGAAATTAAACAAGGTAATCTGGGCGGTAGACGGTAAATAAGTGTATAAGTAATTCTCTTGGACTGAGTACTCGAAAACACCATTACTCCAATGCGGTCGTTATTCTGGAAACGATAATTTAAAAAGGTGAGTCTTTAGTTTTGCTCTGAACTCAATTGAGCTTTCGAATTTTCGCAAATGTGAAGGGAGTTTGTTCCAGGCTGTTGGACCTGCTACCGCAAATGCTCGGTCTCCGAAATTGATATTGGGATTGCGTTTAGGTACTGAGAGTCTTCCTATGGCCGTTGAAGACGTTGATCGAAGAGATGATTGCCCAGCTTTGCTGCAGCATTGAAAACTGACTGAAGTATACTTATTCAGAGAAATAATAACTAATAACGGATGAACTGTTCCAGATATCAAACGAGGACAGTTCCAGGAACGAGATGAGACTGGTGTGCCACTCCATCCTCATGCAGCCACCGGAGAATAACTACATACAGCTGGTGGCACACATCACACAGGGATGGTAAGGACAATCTTACTAACTAACTAACCATCAAGCTGTTTCTCCGCAGGGGTAGGCAGAGAGGATAGACCGCCACACAACACACTCTGTCTCGATACACACTCCTTGCTTCATTCACATTCACTATTCACTTTCTGTTATTCTGACTCTTGACATTACTCCACTAAATGATTCGCTTACCTTAACTTGTTATACAAAAACGATGTTTGAATCAAGAATTTACTGTAAACGTAAGAGTGGTATTCATGCCACATTTTGTGTTAATTTTGTAAGAGAATAACGTGACTATAAGTATGTAATGTCATTGAATGCAGGTATGTATTTAAATTAAGTCACGTTTCGAACAGATCTCAATAAAACAACAGTAAATATGAATTAATTAATAATTTATAAAACTGAACAAACAGAGAGATTATAAGCTATGATTTATTGCAAGTAATCACTTTTTCTATTGTTCCCCGCCAACCTCTGTAAAAATATTATTTCATGCATTAGTTGAGGAATTGCATCAAGTAGAGAACAAGTGGCGATATACAAGTAAAGTTGAAGGCACGAAAAGCATAATATATTATAAATGTACTTGCACTGGACAGTTTAACCAAGTCCAGAACATCGTTGACCACTCGAGCAACCAACTTGAGGACTAATCACTTGCTTTCCACTCGTACACATATGTCTTTCTTTGTATAACACGTGCCTTCCCCTGTTCCAGCCTGTCGGGCCACGTGTGCATGATGTTCCACAAGCGCGACGGGGGTGTGATCGAGGTGCAGCACCCCGACCAGCGCCACGAGAGCCCCGAGGACGCGTGCCAGAACTTCGACCGCATAGGGACACCCTACACCACGCTCATAAGTAAGTTAACGTATATTTTAAATTATCAAAAATTCCTCTAAACTTTCTCCAATATTCAGGGTTGCTATACTGCCGTGGTAAGTAAAAATACAGTAATTACCAAAATAGTAAAAATGAAGTTGAATATGAGAAGCTATTAAGTATCAATCTTATGTTTTTTTTAAGATGATTGAATACTACTAGTTTTTCATATTAAAAAAAGATGATATTGTTTTTGATGTTATTGCAATTTCATCGCTGTTTGTAAGTAAAAATGCAGTATTTCTGTTTCTGTATGTGGAAACACAGTTCCTACATTGAAATTACCGCGTTTGTATTTACATTTACTAGCATGCTCCGTTTTTATCGACCATCTTGAAATATATTCTACCTTAATGTTTCACATGAATAAAATCAAAAAGAATGAACTTTTAACCCATTATATGCATGTAATGCATTCATTTCCTAAATAGTACCATGGTGCCGTCTTGATAGGAAGAAGGATCATAAGCCTTGGGAGCTACAGGAGACATGGATAAATATACAATGACAAACTTTTGGACTTTATTAAAGGCACTGGGCTACTGTCGGGGGAATCAGGTAAAAAATGAGAGATAGCACAATGAGCTATGGCCTGAGTGCTTACGGGAGGAGCAATAGTCGTCGGTTGGCTGAGTTGGCATCGCGTTTGGATCTCACTCAGGCGTCGTGAGTTCAATTCCTTGGCTGGCTAAGTCCTCCATTACGACACAAGCAACATCTTCCACTTACTGTGATGATAGTGGGAGATTTTCAAATATTGTCAGGTTATTCGTAATCAGGGAATATTTGTCTTTCTATTAAAAAAAAAAAAAAATGCAAACAATAATAATACTAAAAAATATTTACCTTTGTTTTCCAGCTGCCACTCTACACCCAAAGCCGTGTCCTCACCTGGGCCGCTATTCTGTCTACGATTCTCTAGCAGAGAAAAGAAAACGAAGACAGCAAATTAACTCAGGTAACAACAATATTAAAATCTCTTATTATTTGACTTCTCCACATTTTTATATAATGTTCACCTGTTTCCCAAATTTCTTCAGGTTTTTCGATTCTTGGCGACTCTCACGTATCTGAAGCCAGAAGTTCTTTTCATATCTGTAAAAGTTCTCTGAGGGATCTGAGGAAGGCCTATATCCAAAGCTGAATGCCAGAAGGCTCACAAAGAAGAAGACGTTCTTCTATTATCGCTACACCATTGTAACCATAGTTTATGTATACTTCTAGGAGAGGACCAGGGGGCCACGGTTCCCGCAGTGAGGGAGTGCCCCATGGGGGTGGCCTACGAAGCTCTGGCTGTTGGCTGCACGGGGTCCCAGGATACCATGGAGTTCAAGTCTTCTTGCTCCGTCAGTGGTAAGAAATTTCTTCATTATTTTAATGTTTCCCTGGAATTCCTTTTTAAATGCTTTTTAAAACAAATTCTACTGATTTATGCATAAACTTTTTTGTGGACTGCAGAAACAAAAATGAAGGTGCTCCCACACCCATATATAAATAATGCACATTTGGGGCCTAAAAGAGACAGCGGCGTTGTCGTATATAAATATTAGTTTCTCACAGAAGGCCTTAACTTTTAGTGTACCGAAATTACCCATCGGATGTACAAACTTTGTATCCGTTGTACACCGGCATATCCGATCAGCAATGTCAAAACATACTTTTTTCGTGGGTTTTGTACCTTAAAAAAATGTTCGTAGTTACTGATTCGAAGTGCATATTGTGATTTATAGTAATTATACATATATTATTTATTAGCAATTACTGAAAGAATAAAAAATGTAAACGTATTCATAACGAAATAATCAATTTCTTGAAAATATTTCTGATTTTTAAAGCCGTAGTACTGTATTTATTTACAGGAAAGCCTCATATAATATATTTTTAAATTGTGAAGAATACTTGTTTAGCTTTATGGAAAATATAATAAAACTTTTTCATCGTTATGTATTTTTTTATAACATGAGAGAGAAATAAATAATTTCTCTGAATATAAAAGTAGCTATTCTGGGGAAACTACTTATAATTAATATATATAATTTTTATTAATATATAAACACATTATCTTGTAAGACAGTACAATTTACAAAAACATCATTTTGCAATAAACAAGTAAGTTATTCACCCTATTCACCTTTGAGGTGATTTTTCACAAAAACGGCGCTATACAAATCATCCAAGTATTATTATTATTACCAAAATAGACTCAGCCAGTGCATGCGCAAATTTACTACAGAACTATTAGATTGCGGGGCTCAGCGTTCCAAAGGTAAGGCATTTCTCAGGATATAATTTGTCATCTTTAGAGATGTTGTGTGAGGGGTTTTGCTAAGGAGTAGAAGTAATGAACGAGGGCGTCGAAAAGATCCATGACATAGGAGAGAAGAAACACAAAAGCTGGCAAGTTTTTTCACAGCTGAGCACGTAAATGAGTTACTATGTTTTCATGCGGCAAATTAATTTCAAGTGTTGGGCTCGTGCTCTGCATGTTTCCAATGCCGAATGGATCAATCATGCTACTTCTTTGGAGCACATTCCATAGAAATTCTCGGAGAACATACTCGTACCAAGAAATTCCAGGAGAACATAATAAGAAGTTCCAGAAGAACATACCAAGATATTCCAGGAGAACATACCAAGATATTCCAGGAGAACATACCAAGATATTCCAGGAGAACATACCAAGAAATCCTATCTATCGTCTGCGTTTCAAAGATTTTAGTTTTGTTATACAATACGTATATGAGAATACTAGGATGCAATAGAGTTGAACTTATTCTTTGAGTTATTATTATTCACCAAGGCTGAATGTAATGAGGTATTCCCCTTCCAGCGTACTCGTGCCACGGCAGCTGGACAGAGAACGGGGTGCACTACCTCATCGCCTCGCCCAAGTCTCGCGCCTCCATGGACCCGCGGAGGTACTGCTTCATCTACACCATCAGCGGCACCGGGAACGGTAAGTTACACCGGTTTACTTAAATCTTCTTCAATCGAAAAAAACTTCCACTGTAGTTAGCACTCGGTAGGAACAATTTGATTTATTCAAAATGCGGGATTTATTTCTCAAGTCACTCTCCCACTTTCAATTATTATGGTTCTTCACTTTTTAACACAATCATTGTTTATGGCTTACGTGAGAACTTTGTATGTAAGTTTTTTGGATTGCCTCCTAAAAATGGGTCTCAGAGTGCTTGTAGACTATATTTGGTCATTCAGTCATTTGGTGTTCGAGCCATTCTGATCCTGAGCATCTTATACATGAAACTAAATTCGCACAGTCTGACATTTAAAAGTAGACAAAAATTGAGGGTGCTGCAATTGTTTAAAAGGTTTTAAATGGTAACATAAAGATGGCTCATAGGAAAATCAGAGTAAGTTTAAAAAAGCACAATTGTCCGTGTGCATATGTTTTACTTTGACCAAACGGAGTTTAGAAATCAATGGTACTTTTTTCGAAAGGAAAAGATTCTACGTCATATTCTTAGACAATTTTAGATTTTAACTTTTTTTTATTATTTAACGCTTTGCAAGGAACAATTATATGGAAAGGCGATTTTTATGTATTTCTGAAATCTGTGTATCAATGTAACCATGTATTAGATGTTAGATAAATAAAAAAAACAATTGATTGATCAAAAAGGATTAGAACAGAACGGGAAAGACTTAGAGGGCGAGAGACGAATGGCGAGGGATTGCTGATCATAATGATCATTTTATAAAGTTTATTACATTTCCATAATGTTTTTTTAAAGGCTCGATAACTTTGTACTATTCCAGAATCCCACCTGTCAGACTACTCCGGGTCTCGGCTGAACCGCGCCCGCCTGTCCACGCTGCCACTGGGCCGAGGAGGCTCTCCACCATCAGAGCCTGGTACCATGCGGCTCAGTGCAGTTGCATCCTCGTGCAGCCGGACTATCCAGCCTGGAGTGCAGGGCAACAGGGCCTATAACCTCACTATCAATGGTAAAATTGCTACACCGTCTTCTTGTATTCGTATGTTGTCTTCTGATACGTTTCATTATACTTTAATTTACTGGATTATTGGGAATTCACAGAACTTTGTAATTCTTGGGGCCAGTTGTTTGACTGATTATCACTTTTGACATCGTCGCAAATCATCAATCAGTGCCATTTTTCTTGTTTCCATATTTGTTGAGTCTTTGTTAACCTGTAGAATGCCAACGCGCCATACGGCGCATCTACATTATTCTCAAGGGATATTTAGCCTTAAATATGTTCATACAATACTCAAATAATTTTATTCTATTGCTGCGTCAAAATTTTTCTAGCTTCTCGTTTGAAAGATGCGCGCGTGCCAACTGAAAAACTAAATAATATCCTCTAACCGGGAGAAATATTTCCAGTTTACAAAGTCATGTTACTTACTGTACATACAGAGGAAAACCTTGTAATTATAATAATAAAATTATCTTCTTTTTTTATAATAAAATAACAAATAACGATATCCTCACTGGGATTTCCCGTGCTGAGGATTTCATTTACAAAATATTATATTGCATTATATTAAATTGATGTGCTTGATTACAAAAATTAATTAATAATAGGTGAGGTGTTTTAAGTGCAGTTGAGTGGTTTCGGTGTTATTCTGTATTGGTTGTTAATATATTTTCTATTTCAGATCTCCCTATGTAACGTATCCAGTGTTTTATTTGATTTTTAAATTTATTATGGTTGTTGTGATTTTTAAAGGTTAGTGGGATTTTGTTGTAGAGTTTAGTACCATAGAATAAGAAGTCTTTTTGTCCAAATATTGTGTTTGTGATTCCTTGTTGTATGTGTTTATTTAGAATATTTTATTTTTATTCTAAAGGGCACTTATTTTTAACTTTATGGAAAATATAGTAAAAATTCTAAAATATTTTCACACTTCTTCATCCTTTTTTTTTGTAACATGAGACAGAAAATAATTTTTCTAAATATATGAAGCTATTCTGGGAAAACTACTCATGATACATACAATTTTAATAAATACATAAACACTAAGACGGTACCAATTACAAAAGCATCATTTTGCAACAAAACAAGTGGCACACGGCGCTGCAAAAGTGGAAACTCTCCGGTGTTTAGCGATTTTTCTCGGCCGGAAATCCCAGCCAAAAGATTTAAATGTAAAACGATAAATTATGTTGTCTAGAAAAATTATCTTATAATATATTTTGATAGAAAGCAGCCACTTTGTGGTTAGACATATTTAATGAAAATAAAACATAAACTTTGTTTATAACCACGAGAATTTTATTACGACCGACCGGTTTCGCTTAACATAACCATCTTCAGGGTACAAAAATTAAACTGATCAAAAATACATAGTGTGTGTTTATATATACAAAATAGAATAAGACAGAACATAACATAGAACAAAGAAAAAATGAGATAGCATTAAATAGAAATCTGACATAATAACCGAGCGAAAGAGACAGAAGTGTACATAATGGAATACCGAGGAATACCTGAACAGGTGATTATGGGATGGGAAATTTTACGAGATTATAGGGAAAATACCTAATATTGGGCTATTGGACACATTTAGTTGATTATTAAGAATTTTATTTTTGGTTTTAACAGTTTTCTTTATTTCTAGTGATTCTAAATTATTTAATCTGTTTCCATGACCATTTTTATGAAGAATATTAGCACCGGTGCTTTGAATGAAGGTATGATCTTTATCAATAAGGTGATTGGCGAATTCTGAAAAACCGTTATTATTTAGACATCTAAGATGTTCTTTAATTCTAATATTGACATTGCGTGTTGTTTTTCCAATATAGAATGCTGAACAATCATTACAATCTAATTTATAGATTCCTGAGTGACTAAGCTTGTCGTTTTTATCTTTTGAGTTGATTAATAATTTACCTAAATTATTATTTGTATAAAATGCAGGTCTTAATTCAGAAGGAAGATTTTTTACACTGCAGGAAGAAAAATTATTAATGAATAAAATACGCCGCCATTGGTAACCAAGATTGTTAATACTGTTTATTTTATGTGGATTTGCGAATAAGAAGTTTTTAGTGGCTATTTGTTTTTGTTTTTTACTTAAAATTGTATCAATTAAATCGGACTCATATCCATTATTTATCGCTATTTTTTTAAATTAATGCTAGTTCGTTGGAAAAATGAGTATTTGATAACGGTATCGTGACCAAACGATGGACCATTGAATGAAACGCGGAGTGTTTATGAGAAAAGGGATGATTGGATGTATTATGTATAACAATGTCGGTGTAGCTGGGTTTACGAAATATATTAAAATTTATTTTATTATTTACGACAGATAAGGTGAGATCTAAAAAGTTTGAGGTTGAATTGTTGCCTATCTCTAATGTGAATTTAATCTGCTGGTGGTAGGAGTTTATAAGGTTGTGGAATGCATTCAATTGACGTTCCGTCCCTGTCCATATAAAACAAAATTATTTCCAATTTTATGGTCTTATATATCAGCAAACAGAAGGCCTACCTATGGGATCGCCCACTAGCCCTCTGATTGCAGATATATTCATGAACAATTTAGAGAACAAAATTTTAACGGGTACCTCACCCCTTATAAAAAATGTCTTACTGTGGAAAAGATATGTTGACAACATATTCTGTATATGTCTGACCTTAAGAGAAAGGGAGATAGAACGGGTATTATGAGGACCGTCATTTGGTTCCTGAACGACTAGAATCAAAGGATTAACTAGAGTAAATCATCGATTTAATGTTGGAAATTGTGAGTTTTGCAAATTAACTAGGGAGTATGTATAGGATTATGAAATTGACACTGATGGCGGCCATGACAGTTGTTAATGTAATAACCAGCTCCCATTGGCTGAAACTGGAGAATGTTAGTTTAGAAACCCACAGGTCAATGGAGATTGTGAGTTTTGAAAATAAATATAATTTTACAGGATTTTAAATTAATCAGTAGATAGGCAACATGGCAAAGAAATAAATGTATATTATATCTCATTTTAGGTATATGATGGAGTTTGTGAGTTTTGATTTTAACTACATAATTACATATGCATGTACATACTAGAGCCTCAGTACAATAATGTATTTTTTCTCGATTTTCAAGGCACCTGTGCTCAGAGCAGCGAATTCAACAGTGGCAGCCCTTCCCTCGGCCTGTCTGCCCTTCTCTTCTCTCTGCCTACCCTTGCATGGACCTTGGGCGCAGTCAGATCGTGCCCGAGCGTGAGATGATAATCATAACACAATGTAACCAACCAACATAGCAAACAAACCCTGCCAAAAAAACAAATACACTGCCTCAAATTTTAGTAAAACTTTTTTATTGCTATTTTAATGATTTTAAACTAAATTTGTTTTCTTTTTTATTTAACTTAATTATTTTTAAGGCCCTTGGCGCTATTGCATTTAAAGTTTTAAAATTCTGGTAATCTGTTACTTCGCAAGTAATTTGTTTTGTAGCTTTTTCATAAACTGGTGTGAAAAATTACTATTTACACTGAGAATGCATATTTTCATAAAGGGAACTAACTGAATGTGATGTGCATACAATTTTGATTCTCACCTTCAAGTGCTTATTCCAATTCATTTTTCCATGCATCCTTCATTTTGTTTTTATATTTCATTCATAAAGTACAGTAATGTCTTAATGGGGAGAGGGACGTCGGAGAGTTATTATTTATAAATTCAAAATAATGATAATATTATTGTGCAATACGATAAACATGGTGTTTTTAAAGGAAAAAATATTTATTATGTTTTTTTTTTAAATTTGCATGGGCATTTATCAAAATAAAATCAGAAGTATTACACATTTCTGACCGTTCTACGCATGTTTTACAAAAAACATTTAAAAAGTTGAATATCCTTAAAAAATGCTGCGAAGGTTTTTCTTTAACATGTCGATGAGATAAATGAAAAAAAAGATCAATTTTTCTTAAACACTACATAACTTTAATGTTTTAAAAAAAAAAAATTAATGCGGATTATAAATCTTTGGTTTAGTTTATTTACAAAAACGCTACGAGAAAGGATTAAAAATATATTTCTCCACTTTAAAAATTATATTCATATTTTAAATTTTTTGTAAAACATACATATAGGACGGTCAGAAAAAGTGATATCTCTAATTAGATTTTGATAAATGCTAAGCCTATTAAAAACATTATGTTTATCGTATTGCGTAATAATACTATCAATATTTCGAAATATAAAATAATTCCGCTCCGACGTCCCTCTCGCCCTTAATACATTGAATTCCAGTATGCAGTAAGTGTGGAAAGGAATGCAGACCAATATAACATAATTTTTTTTGCAATGCACACGTATAAAGTGTATATTCCCATAACATTGCAAAGGCAGTTGGTTCTTTTTTTATAATTTTGCTTGGTGAACGGATTTGAATTATAAATATTAATTTTTCGAATATTTCATGATGAAACTGCAAAAAAAAAACCATTGATTTCTCACTAATATTAAAAAAAATACAAGATTTGCAGATAGTATTTGATTTTATTTAACCATAACTGAAATAAACACATAAAAGGTGCTTGAATAGCTTAGCGACTAGAGCATCTGCCTGATAAGTGATTGATCTCTTGTTTATTTCCCTGATAAAACTGGGATTTTTTTTTTCTAGGTATTTTAATTTTATATTCTTGCATGTTTTTATTTTTTTTATTGAAGTAATTTCCGATTCATTTTATGAGAACCAATTGAATGTAATTGAATTTTTAAGATTTAATAGATAACCTGGCAGGGTGAATTTTTAACTTTTTATAAATAAAAATTAAAAAAACACGTAAACGAAATATTGAATAATTATTTGAAGAAAATGATTATATTACTAGATAGCTCTACTGAAAATATTTAATGTACTTGTAAAATTATTATTATTATTAAAAAATATATAAATTAACAACAGCATTGTGTTTCGAGAGGAGTATAATTATTGTGACTTGATTTTTGGCATATTTTTAAAAGATTTGATATATTATACGTGTTTTAAAATAATTTGTAATATATTATGGATATTTTTTCAATGCTTTTTTTTTGTAAAGAAATTGCGTTTTTGGAAACTCCATATTACCAACAGTAACATCATAGCCATGAGTCTCACTGCCATTTTGAGTTGTAAAAGTGCCATGTTTTTTTGTTTTTGTTTTGCAACATCACAAGTAAACCAACACAGGATCTATTACATCACACGGGTGGTGTGAGCCAGTTCGTTTCACGTTGATATATTTAAACAAAATAATCATCCTGATAAATGACTCATTCGCATGCTGCCAACATCAACTATGAACTGATGTTTAGATCATTTCTGAGGATCAATGTCGCTATTTATCTAAGCAGGCTCCATTGTAATACTTGTAAAACAGACAAAACATGCCTTCATTCTGTCTGTGCACATAAAAATAGCAATTGATCTGTTAACATTGAATCACATCCTCTCGATAGAATCAGGCATGTTAATTGAGTATCCTGGGGCTCTAGCCCAGAGGTGGCTGTCAATATTAACTGTTGATCTGACCATGCATTATGTGTTTCTAAAAATTATTTTGTTTCGATGTCTGACTCTTTAAAATGCGGATTCACCCCCATTACAGTTTGCAGCGTGAGTTTCCAAACGCCTTGTTAATATGATTATTATTATTTGGTTTTCTAGTTAAACTTGCCACTATTTATAATTTTAGTCGAAGCTTTTGTGATAAATTTCGTATAAAAAGTCTTCAAATAACATTTCCATTTTATATTCTTTTAACAAACCATCTTAACCTACAAACTAGACTGTTTGTCTGAAATAGCGAAAAAAATTGAATGGTGAGCTTAGTGATCTTGAAATTTGCACAGATTTTTTCATACGGGAATTTATAAGTCAATGCAACTACTTTCAGCTTGCAATGCCATCTTCATCATGAGCTATGTAGCTTTGAATGCTACATTTAACAGTAAAAAAAAAGACTTGTTTCCATATTTTTTGTTCCATTTATTTTAAATGTTCTACTAAGGCCCACTGTCCATGGAATCGCCACTGCATAGACGCGTATGCGACATTTTACTGGAACGCTGTCGACTGAGTGGCAACGTAACACTCGCGTAGCTGCATGCAAGCTTTGTGACGGCCGTCGACCCGTGATACGCGTGTTGATAATAATGATAGGAATCATCTTCTGCCATTTCTCTTGCGGCTACAATAATCTACAATTGATATTTCTTCCTGTGTATGGATGTATCCAATATGATCGCTGTCTTCAGCGACTTCGGCATGTCAGTAAGCCAAAATAACGTCATCGTCGTTAGGTGACATTATCACCATTGGGAGAAAATGTACGCTTTGTACACCTGGCTGCATAAACAGCATGATACATTTTGAATCGTCTATGAAGCTTCGCCTCCGTGAACATTGGGCCTTAATGACTATACTTCCATAAACATAGAATTTCGAGACTTTTTATATGAAAATTTTAGGTTTTTACCTTTAGTTAATATTAGGATTTTAATTATATTTTATAATGCTCTGTATGTGAATTGAAAATTAAACACATAATATATATTTTGATGCACAAAAAGCGCTGGAAAAACGAATGAAGTGTGATTTTTACAATTTTTCATCATTCACTACTGTTTAATAAAAAAAGCTTTTGATCATTATATAAATAAGTAATACGTACCGATCCTAACAATTATTGGAATTGTCAACAAATTTGGAATTTTCAGTCTTTTGTAAAATATTATGTAAATCAATTTTAATCATAAATTTTATAATCCGGGATTTGAAATGCAAAATTTTTTTTTTATTTTGTTTGACTTAATTTATATAATTTTATTTTTAATTACGTCATTAATATTTATTCACTTAAATTAAAAGTGCACCACTGAAAGTTCTTTTAAAGTTTTTTTTTATTTTTTAAATGCGCTAATTCACAATTTGTCTTAAAGTTTAAAAAAATATGTAAAATAAAACATTAGCTTATTTGATTACCTAATATTATTAAGGTGTATGTAAGGATGATAATTGAATTTTATATTTATAAATAAAATGGTGTACATATTTTTACTGTGATTTTGAAAATGGGCGGTTTTTTAAATAATAAAATAACACGATTTTTAAAGGTGGATTTTTTAAGATAAAATTAACAAAGAAATATTTGATACACTTTTAAGAAAACCTATATTCTATCTTGAAGTACATTTTTAATTTGTTGGTTTGCTTTTTTGATCTAATAACGCATTTATTTCTGTAATCGTTAGTTTTGTATCGAATATACCAACATTTTCTTCTAAGATTGTACAATATACAATTAATATTTAAAATACACTACATGTTTACTTAACTTAAAAAATTATTACGGAGGCTTAGTAAAAATAATATACGTAATAGAAATTATACTCTAATTTAGGACCTGCGTCACAACTTACAAGAAGTCTTCCACTAACTAACTTACTTCCAATGATTATTCAGCTCTTGTAGAGCTTTAGTCTTTTGATGATACCATTCTACTTCCTATGATCCATTGCTAGCACATTGTCCATAGTGCTTTCTTAGTCTGCTTAAAGGCCTGATACTTTGTTCTCTGACAATGTTTTCATCATTTCGGTGGGATTTGTCCTCCTCCACAAATGTTCTCCGCTGGCTGTCGCTGGTCCCTCGCCTCGGTCCATTCGCCTCTGTCCTCAGTCTTTCCTGTCCTGCTCCAATCTTCTTCCACGCAGTCTGTCCACCCCTTCCTCGGTCTCCCTCTGGGTCGCTTCCACTGGGGCAGCTACACACTCTGATGTTCCACACTGACGTCGGAATGAATAGATCTGCCCTAACGTACCATTTCGACGGCTGGAGGCAATGGTCATGTGACATCTATTTTGGCACCAGCCTAGTTCAATGCTATCCACGTTTGTTTCGCGTGACTTTGACTGTGGTAAGAAAATTACAAAACATCTTCAATTAATCCAGGCCTGTCCAAGACCCGCATTAACAAATCCCTTCCTACAGCCCATTCTTTAACCCGCCTAATCTAACCTCACCTAACCCAACAGTGTGACAATTTAGTTCCCCCAGTTGTACACGGTTCAGTCACGAGAGCTCTAGAGAGGTGTCACGTAAAATAAATAAAAAAAGTCATCCTTTGACTAAATTTACTGAATAAATAAAACATTAAAAGGGTATTTCACCACCTCTGAGTAAACTGTCGAGTATTTATCGGTGGTGAAAGAGATAATATACACTACTTGATGAGTAGCGGTAATCGACAGTTTACTCAGAGATGGCGAAATACAGGTGGTGAAACAGGTCCTAAAACACAAAGCATATTGAATTATTAATAACAAATAGTTCCTACTGCCAAGTTACTCAGTCGTCTGCTGGCCAGATGAGTTAGAACTATCACAGATTATTTTACAGGAAGTCGCAACAAGAAACATATTTTCACAGATTTCTGATTGGCTTGTGCCTATTTATAAATACATATTACATATATTAAATTTAATTAATCAAATAATATTTTCCTTTCTTTAGCGCTTTATCTTAGATGAAAATGTTGGTTGTAAACTCAAAAAAAAAGTAATTTTAATGAAACGTGTACAATATGCCAGCAAAATACTTTCAACATTATTATTATTTGCAACGGATTGAAACACTATTAATATTCAATAAGTTATTTGTACGTCTTAGAGAAATACGCAAGAAAAAAAGTTATAGGCACAGCCGGGATTTAAACTACCGTCCGCTATCCAGGCGTCTTCTCTAACCGACGAGTTATAACATCAACCCTCAGACCTACTGCGTTTCTCATATTATTGTGTTTTTGATGTTACATATTGTTTCATGTTTTTTTCCCCTAGTGGCATCTGTCTTCATTTCATGTAAAAATGGTGGCATAATCACAAAATCGCTACGAGATGGTATGTTGGTATTGGTATTGGTAATACCTTCTCACTGTTTTGTATAATAATGGATTTTGATTTTTGGGGTATTAACACTTTCGCTGCTGGTTTTGTACTGTGTAAGATTGACGTATGCAACCTTTTTGTTGTTGTTTTTTTTATCCACTGAACATGTTATATGTTCATATAGCTAGTAAATGGATAACATACAACATTCACATTCGTTGCCAGCTTTGTACTGTTCTAGAGAGACATATGCCACCCTTTTTTGTATGTGAAAAAGGTTATTTAACTTGGTCCACCCATGGGAGTGAGCGGCACCTGGGAACACAACGGTGCAACTCCCATAGGAGTGATCGGCAGCAAACGAGTTAAGCCATGATGTGCTACCCCCTTCTTTAGTCAACGTTTTGGACATTCTTGTAGTGTTCCATCATCAGGGCAGATGTGATGTGATTCTCATCATGACGGCTTCGGAAAATTTTGAAATTCTTAATCATTTTTTTATTGTATGAATTTTCCTTAGAAACATCTGTAGCCGAGAGTAATTTATTGCATTTTGACTTTTTTGTTCTATGTAAAAATATATTTGATACACAAACATTTTGTCAATTATTTTCAATGCATTCCAATAATTATTAAAGACAACTTTAAGAGGCTTTTAAAGACAGATATTCTATCATAAGTTTAACCATTTTCATTGCAAACATTTTATTAAACCAACATCACAGATTTGTCAGAAAAGTCACTTTGAAGATTTGGTAATTTTATCAAATTTTTCTTTTTTTTTTTAAATGTTGAATTTTTTTTCTTTTCTCATAAGCATTCGATAATTTTAAGATTAACAACTATAATTATCTAGACAATTTACTTCAAAAGACCATTAAACAACTTTAATAAACATTTTTAAAAACTATTAATTAATTGTTTTAAAAGAATCTCTGTAAATAAAGTTTAATTTTGTGTGATAATTTATTATATTTTCGCAAAATCTACGAAGCATTTTGTTTTTAAATTTTTAATTGGCAGCTTTTTTTTGCAGTATTATCATTATAACTTTAAAAAAATCGTAATGAACATTTTAATGTTTTAAAATAATTTTGAATCATTCTATGCAAACATTTTAATAATTTTATTTTGGTGTAATACATATTTATAATGTCAAGAAAAAAATATCGCTTATTTCATCATGCTGATGGTGAAATAATTTATGAAAAATCATCGGGAGGTAGAGACTCCACAAGCACGATGATGACTTGTGGACTTAGTTTGAATCAAAATGTAAATGTTAAAATCATAATTGTTATCTATCTGGGTCACTAGTACAAAAACTCATCGATTTATCATCGTTCTCGAGCACAACTGCAGATCGCCATCGAAGTAACAGTTCACATCAACTAAATGTGCTTAATTTAATCATCGTGAACTGTTGTTTGTTCATTGGCTATCTGCAGTCGTGCTCGGTAACAATGGACAATTACCTACATTATCAATATTTTGTACTAGGGGTCCGTACTATTATTACATATTATAATCAAATAATATTATTTGAACTGTTAAAGTTTGTTAGTTTAACAAATTTTCCATGTTGTGATTTTTTATCCGCTTTTAAAGCAATAGCAACCTTACATCAGTCATTTAAGTTCTCCAGTTGTTCCAGGCATACCCAGCTCCCGGCCACCAGCAGAGGTCGCTGATTGCTCCTAATAGACCTTAGATTCTCGTATTGTTCTCCCGGCTACTTTTGGAGGTTCACGGATGCTCCTGGCTGACCCTGGATTCTCATGGTGGGCCTTGTTACCCCTTGAGGTTTCCGGTCGCTTCCGGTTACCTCCGGAGGTCCTCGGTTACTCTTAACAAATCCTATCTATACATTCCTTCTATAGATAATAATTCGTATTCGCCAGTATCTTTTACCCATACTACTGCAAAGCGCATCAGCGGTGCTCCGCCTTTGTTTCTACCTACACGCCAAATACATAACTTTCATTGGCTTAGCCGCTTCGGTGGTCCGTGCAGTTTGGTGGTAGTTCGGTGAGAGTACACACGCTTCCATGCCATATCTCCCTTTTTTTCTATTATCTATGCTTACAACCTGATGATTTTTGATAATTTAAAGACATTATAAAATATAACTAATGAAGTATACCAATTTTAAATATTAATTTGTAATTATGATTTAATTTGCAAACGCTTCGTTGCAGGCTGCTGAAGGTTTTTTTTTCTATTTTTATAAATAATGTATTACTATTTTAATTGTTCTTGCCGGATTATTAATGCGTTTGAGTGACGGGTGAAATGTTTATAATATTTATTACTCCTAAGGTTCCAATTGTACATTTTTAACACGCTAAATAAAGTTAGAATTTACACAAAACTGTATAAACATCTTGTTTTATTTTATTATTCCAAAATGTATATATTTTATGAATGCAAATACATAAGTCCAAATTTATTTATTATATTGTACACGCCCTATATGAGCTTTTACATATTTTGTTATAAAAATTCAAATTATAATAGTGACACAGGTGCAAAACACATCACAACTAAATATTTAATTTGTCTCACGAACAAATTCAGCAATAACTTGTGTAAGTACCATTCCAAATAATTGACAACAGAAGCGAATATACAAAACACACCTCACATTCACTGACACTTATATTTATATATCTTATTAATAATTGTTGAGGATGTATGCAATAATCGTCTGTTTGTATTTGTATTCCGAGCAGTTGAACATATCTACTATGTCTGAAAAAGTGTTTACCTTCTGCGTGAAGTCTAGGTACAGGTATATGGTACTTGACAGAGAAATTAGGAAAACGCTCTATCATATAGTTCTGGCCCCAGCACAAACACATTGATAAAGGCTTTATCGATAATATTGGTAACTTGTTCTTGTTCCCGCGCACAACTGCAGGTCGCCAACGAACAAACAATAGTTGAGTCAACTAAATTAAGCAAATTTAGTCAACATGAACTGTTGCAGAGATTATCAAAGTGTTGGTGTTTACACATAAATTATTTTATGGAGGTTATTAAATTCAGCGATTCAGGAAAAAGTGACTCTTCCAGAGCACTCTGCCACCGCATGGGAAGCTTATGACGTAGAGTACGCCAATCTAACAACACTGTCCCCAATGCCCTGGCTGTTTGCTGCCTGGATGGACACCCCTCGATAGCCCTCTGGCGATAGGAAACCATTAAATATTTTCCAATGAAACTTTTTTCATGTTATTTTTTCCCCGTTCTTTTCCTCTTATTATAAAAATTATTACATGGATACAATATATAGATTTTCCTAGTCTCGCTAAGTTTCGATAGTCTTAATTTTATTGTAGTAAAAAGGGGTCAAAGAGAAATCATTAAGTTCATCCAATTATGAATTCAGCACTCGGTAATATAACTAAATAACATAATTAATATTAAAAATTTTTGTTGTAGGTATATTATTATTATCGATGAAGAGATGGTATGCGTAGTTCCCGTCAGCACTCGGATCATCGAAACGACCATTGTGCTATGGTTATCCTTGTTGCTCTGACAGCAGACCAGTTGCTTAATAACGATCTTCAGCGGTGTCATTTGGTATTCGGCTATGTCTCCCGAGAACTAGCATCATTGATCCCTTCGGCATCGATGCGCAACCGGAAAACACGCCAAATGTGCCAAACTATTGGCATCATAGAGATAACACAGGCTTCAGCTGATCACAAGCAGTCGCCGGGTACGGATCTCCAACAATAACTGCAAAATGCTTACATCACTGGACATGTCGTTTTGGAAGAGATAGAAAAAGCAGTGGTGCCACCTTTCATCGGTTTTATCATAATAAATATTTGTGTCGTTTAACTTTTTTAATGTTAAAAGACTCAAGGAGCACTTAACGTTAGCACGCCGGTTACGCGGCACTGAAATGCTCTGAGCCGAGGCGTGGTGCCAAGCTGGCCGTTCGACGACATTTCTTCGTAGTCGGAGGGATTCAGGCTACATCGACATCCGCCTCACCCATCTTCCTACCTCACGCGGGAAACAATATTTTACACTGATTTTGCAAGGTACGTAGGACTCTATTTGTATACCACTGCATGAAAACGGGTTGTTTTTACGACTCGCCCTTGTGTTCAATAGTTTGGCTGCAAAATAATTTGCTGTTTTCTGTGTTTTCTCCCTCCTACAACACTGTCTTCTTCAAGACCCAGATTCACTCCTTCCTTTCATTAAAGAGACCATTTTTTTTAAAGTTAATTTCTATATAATTTTGACATTTTCAGGTAAGGTATAAATATAAAAAATAGACATATAGATCAGTAACTCCCGTAACAATACATATATAGATCAGTAACTCCCGTAAAAAAATCGACAACTTGTCAAATAAAATATATTTAAAAAATAAAACTAAAAAAACAATATCAAACTTTTTACTCTAGAATGAAAGCGAGAAATAAAATTCAAACTAATTTTTCACTGAAGTGCCAACCGATTACGTTAGCTTTCTTCAAAATATGTTTTTATTGAGTTATTTCCTCAGCACTTTGTTTATCTTCATAGTAGCAGGCTACGCCTTTTTCTCGTGAGTAAATATTACGTCTCAGCGCCCTTGAGGTGATTTCTCACAAAAACGGCGCTATACAAGTCATCCAACTATTATTATTATAATTATTGTATAATGGAAATATTGTGGTGTACAAATGGAGTTAATATCAGCATCCGAAATATGAACAATGACTTGAGACCAATTGGAAAAATAGAGATAACACGAGCTTCAGTCGATTACAAGCGTTCGCCGGGTCAATCTCCAATAATAACTGCAAAATGCCTACATGATTGAACATGTCATTCTGGAAAAGATGGGAAAAGCAATGGTGTTACCTTTCATCGGTGTTACCGTAATCAATAATCGTCTAAATTGGCTTTAATGTTAAAAAGAGTTAATAATCAAGCTAATAACTCAAATGCTCTGCGCCAGTGGCCAGTCGTGCGATACGGCGACTTCGTTTGTTGAGTTCGTTCGCGGTCGAAAGGATTTGAGCGACATCGACAGCCGCCACACCCCTCTTCCCACTTCACTCGCGGGCACAATATTCTGCACTGATTTTGCAAGGAACGTAGACTATTCATATACCTCAATGAGTAGAAACTATTGAGTGAAATTTACTGATCCCTTCTCAGACATATTAAAGATTATTCAAAGATGGAAGAAAAACGCCTCATTTAAAATGGGAGTAAAATATGCTTCTCGCTTCCATTTGGGCTACTACTTTCTAGACGATTTACGACGATTTTGGGATTAATTTGGAAACATTTTGAAACGTTTTTAACGATTGTAGACGACTTAGCTCGATTTTGAGATTTATTTGGTATCATTTGACAAGTTATGTCATTTTTTGACATTTCTAGACGACTTAGACCGATTTTGGGATTAACGTGGTATGATTTGACAAGTTTTGTTATTTAATGACGTTTGGAGGTTTTTGGACGTTGCTAGATGACTTAATACGATTTTGGGTGTTATTTGCTATCATTTGACAATTTTAGACGTTTTGACGTTTTTTGACATTTTTGACGTTTCTTGAGCGACTTAGTGAGATTTTGTTCTTAAGGGTCCAGTATAAGACCGCGTATTCACCGCCGTTAGGAATTTTAGGCCTCAAACTCAAAACCACGGACCACCACGATCCGGCAGCAGGATTGGGGAAATATGGATAATGTAGACCACGCCGGATTAAAAAATGTTCATCGTATTGATGCAATACGAAACAAAAAACATTTGCTCTATATTTTTTTCGTTTATTCGCTGTTTAACAATAAATTAATAGAAGTTTGACAGACTTAACTTAGCAGTCGGAAAAGGTAGGATTTTTTTGCCGCTTACTGCAAAGTAAAGCAAGTCGATCTGTTGGTATAGGTTAGGGTAAATGATGAGAATATATATTTTTTTAAATTTTGTATATAATATATTAATAATTGACAGTACCCATACAAAGTACCTTTCACAAAATATTTTTTTTGTTAATATTTACGTATTTATTTCTTCACATCATAATCTTTTATTTTTGCTTCGGAAATATTATAGAAATGGGTAACGTGGATCACCTGCTCAGAAATACTTGTAAGCACAGTTTTTGACATAGGGAATTATTTTCATGGTTTTTGAATCATGGAATCCGATTTTCGATTGTCCACTTGTGGATTCAAGATGGTTGAAATGAATTAGATGCTTTTTTATATGGCTGTTCTTTCAATGGCTTTGGTTTTTATTAATGGTTAAGGAATCCGACTATTACATTTAACTTAGAAACCAAAATGGCGGATGTGAATTAGATCCCGTTTATTAAACGGGAATAAGAATTATTTGTCTTTTGATAATTTTTGGGATTTCGAAACGGCCTTCAATATTGTATACTAAACAGCAGTAAAAATATAACATAGGTAGATAACAGTGATTTACAACCACTTCAGATGCAGACAATAAGCTTGAATACAATTCACCAGTAGTTCAGTCAATGAAGGCAATAAGAAAAACTGAAATTTTTGCAGGTGAATAATACCTATAACAGTGAGTATTTTCACAAAAGTCTCCTATCTTCCCCTTGCCCCTCTCACACGCAAAGTAGACCAAATATGCTATAATTTGAAATCAAATACGTTTCTAAGGACTTAATAGTGTCCGAGATACAGCGGTTCTAAATTATGCAAATTTTTTGTAAGTTATCATTCTTCGCTATTTTTTAGTGTTTTGGTCAATTTTGACAGTGAAGGAGTAATTTTTCGGTAAAAGTTAATCTATACTTTATAAAGTAGGCTAAAGATGGTACAAATTGAAAACAAATTGGTCTCCAAGGACCTAATATCGTCTGAGATACAGTTGTTCTAAATGAAGAAAAACATTCTTTGCTATCCATTCTTCGCATTTGATTTCAGTGTACCTCCAAACACTTTAATTCCGATTTTGAACCAAATCGGTAGAGAACTCAAAATTCAAAATGAACATCGAAATTACTCAGGTTGACATTAAATTTGACATCAGCACCCCCCTAACATGACTTACGCCGCTTTCTAACCAAATCGGTGTGAATATCTAGAAATTCAAGATAGCCGCTAAAACTATGGATTTTGATAGGCACAGATCGGCATACTTATATATGCAGTCGGGGGCGTCAAGATTGTAAATTACATGGGCACAAAAATGTTAAGATTTTAAAAATAATTTGTTCATTCATTAGTTTTGCTTTTGACAGCCTGCAAAGATATAATCTTATAGATCTATACCACGTCCGTCAGTTTTTTTCCAGTGCGCAGGTCTTTTATATTGTGCCGTATAATAAATTAATTACTTTTTGGACCATCTTAAAGAACGTTGCAAAGAAATGTGATTACAACAAAAAAAAAAACGAAAATACGTAATACGTAATTCCTACATTCCGGTGGCAGTTTAACACCTCTCTTCCCAGCTATTCGTCATAAAACAGACAAAAAATATCGAATTTCAAATCGACGTCCGCTCGCTCCGAAGGGCTTCTCACAACTGATTTACTCCGGCGAAATACATCGTTTTATCAACAATCGCGCGGGCCGGAGATTGTCATAGGTTTTTGTATGACGGAACTGAATTTAAAAATTCCTGAACTTTGAGGGAATTACAGAGAAAATCTAGATTTACTGAATTATTTTTAATAAACGCTCTTGGTTCTTGATCTTATTTACTCTGAGATTGTGGAAAGATTTTAATTAAGTATGTTTGTAATGGGTGCAGTTAACATAACGGCGAAGGCACTGTCGAGCGTTTTACTTAAAATTACAGTTACAATTACGTCACTGAAAACCTTAGACACTTTCGTAACTTTCTGTTAAGAAGTTGCAGATAAATTATGTGTTGTATTGCTTACGTTAGCATACTGCGAAGTGACGTTTAGCGCCTTATTTGAGACTGCCCCCTTAATTTGTATAATTAGAAGATTTTTGACGTTTTTGATGTTTTTCGACATTTTCCATTTTTTTTGACGTTTTTAGACGACTTAGGGCTTTATTTCGTGTCATTGGATAATTTGTGACCTTTATGACGTTTTTTGACATATTTGACGTTTTTTGACCTTTTTTTATCTTATTTGATATCATTGGATAATTTTTGACATTTTTGACGTTTTTTTGACATTTTTGACGTTCTTTGAAGTTTCTAGACGACTTAGGGCTTATTGTCGTATTATTGGATAATTTTTGGACGTTTTTGACGGTTTTGACAATTTTGTCGTTTGTTGACGTTTCCGAACGACTTTGCTCGGTTATGTTCTTCATTTCGTATAATTTGAAAATTTTTGACGTTTTTGACGTTTTTTGACATTTTTGACGTTTTTTGACGATTCTGAGCGACGTTGCACTATTTTGTTCTTAATTTCGTATAATTTGAAAAATTTTGAGGTTTTTTGATATTTTTTACGTTTTTTGTCGTTTCGAGACGACTTAGGACTTTATTTGGTATTATTGACATTTAGACGTTTTTTGACAATTTTGACGTTTGTTGACGTTTCCGAACGACTTTGCTCGATTTTGTTCTTAATTTCGTATTATGTGATTTTTTTTAACGTTTTTAACGTTTCTAGACGACTTAGGACTTAATTTGGTATCAATGGACAATTTTCGACGTTTTTTTGGACGTTTTTTGACATTTTTGACGTTTCTGAGCGACTTAGGGATTAATTTGGTATCATTGGACAGTTTTTGTCGTTTTTGCAGTTTTTTGAAATTTACACGTTTTTTGACTTTTCTAGACGACTTAGGGCTTAATTTCGTTGCATTGGATAATTTTAGACGTTTTTGACGTTTTTAACAATTTTGACGTTTGTTGACGTTTCTGAACGACTTAGGGATTAATTTGGTATCGTTGGGCAATTTTTGACGTTTTTGGAGTTTTTGGAACGATTTGACTTAGCTCTATTTTGTTCATAATTTGGTATAATTTGAAAAATGTTGACGTTTTTGACGTTTTTTTGACAATGTTGATGCTTGTTGACGTTTCCGAACGTCTTTGTTCGATTTTGTTCTTAATTTCATATAATTTGAAAATTTTTGACGTGTTTTGACGTTTTTTGACATTTTTGATGTTTCTTGACGTTTCTAGACGACTTAGGGTTTAATTTGGTGTCATTGGACAATTTTTGATGTTTTTGACGTTTTTGACAATTTTGAAGTGTGTTGACGTTTCCGAACGACTTTGCTCGATTTTGTTCTTAATTTCGTATAATTTGAAAATTTTTGACATTTTTGACGTTTTTGGACGTTTTTGATGTTTCTTGACGTTTCTAGACGACTTAGGGTTTAATTTGGTGTCATTGGACAATTTTTTTACGTTTATGACGTTTTTTGACAATTTTGACGTACATCAGTACATCACAGTACATCACCGTAATTCATCGTTTTTCACCGTAATCAACTCTAATTCACCGCAATTCACCGCAATTTACCGTAATTCTTCTAATTTTACATTTATTTACCGTAATTCACCATAATTCACAGTAATTCATCTAATTTTACCGACTTCACCGTAATTCACCGTAATCCAACGTAAATCATCGTAATTCACCGTAATCCACCATAATTCACCGTAATTCAACGTAATCCACCATAATTCACCGTAATTTACCATAATTCACCGTAATTCATTGTAATCCACCGTAATTCATCTAATTTTACAGTTATTCACCGTAAATCACATTAATTCACCGTAAATCACCGTAATCCACAGTAATTCACCGTAATTCATCTTTTTTAACCGACTTCACCGTAATTCATCTTTTTTAACCGACTTCACCGTAATTCACCGTAATCCACAGTAATCCACCGTAATTCACCGAAATCAATCGTAATTCACAGTAAATCAGCTTAATTCACCGTATTGAACAGTAATTCACCATAATTCATCGTAATTCACCATAATTCACCGTAATTCACCGTAATCCACTGTTATTCACCATAATTCACCGTAATTCGCCGTAATTCAACGTAATTTACCGTAATTCATCTATTTTTACTGTATTTCCAAATAATTCAGCGTAATTCAGCGTAATTTACCTTAATCCACCGTAATTCATCTAATTTTACAGTTATTCACCGTAAATCATCTTAATTCACCGTAATTCACCGTAATCCACTGTTATTCACCATAATTCACCGTAATTCACCGTAATTCGCCGTAATTCAACGTAATTTACCGTAATTCATCTATTTTTACTGTATTTCCAAATAATTCAGCGTAATTTACCGTAATTCACCGTAATTCACCTTAATCCACCGTAATCCACCGTAATTCATCTAATTTTACAGTTATTCACCGTAAATCATCTTAATTCACCGTAAATCACCGTAATTCGTCTAATTTTACCGACTTCACCGTAATTCACCGTAATCCACAGTAATCCACCGTGATTCACCGTAATTCACCGAAATTCACCGGAATTCACGGTAATCCACCGTAATTCACAGTAAATCACTTTAATTCACCGTATTTCACGATAATTCACCATAATTCATCGTAATTCACCGCAATTCACCATAATCCGTAATTCTTCTAATTTTATATTTATTTACCGTAATTCACCATAATTCTAGGACTTTACTAATTTTACCGACTTCACCGTAATTCACCGTAATCCACAGTAATCCACCGTAATTCACCGTAATTCACAGGAATTCGCCGTATTCCACCGTAATTCACAGTAAATCACTGTAAATCTCAGTATTTCACCGTAATTCACCATAATTCATCGTAATTCACCGGAATTCAGCGTAATCCACCGTAATTCACAGTAAATCACCTTAATTCACCGTATTTCACCGTAATTCACCATAATTCATCGTAATTCACCGTAATCCACTGTTTTTAACCGTAATTCACCGTACTTTACAGTAATTCACAGTAAATCACCGTAATTCACCATAATTCATCGTAATTTACCGTAATCAACTCTAATTCACCGTAATTCACCGCAATTCGCCGTAATCCACCGTAATTATTCTAATTTTATATTTATTCACCGTAATTCACAGTAATCCACCGTAATTCACCTTAATTCACCGTAAATCACCGGAATACAACGTAGTTCATGTAATTTTCATGTATTTCCCCATAATTCAACGTAATTCACCCACAATTCACCACATCATCTACAGTAGTAATTCGCCGTAATCCACCGTAATTCACAGTAAATCACTGTAAATCTCAGTATTTCACCGTAATTCACCATAATTCATCGTAATTCACCGGAATTCTGCGTAATCCACCGTAATTCACAGTAAATCACCTTAATTCACCGTATTTCACCGTAATTCACCATAATTCATCGTAATTCACCGTAATCCACTGTTTTTAACCGTAATTCACCGTACTTTACAGTAATTCACAGTAAATCACCGTAATTCACCATAATTCATCGTAATTTGCCGTAATCAACTCTAATTCACAGCAATTCACCGCAATTCACCGTAATCCACCGCAATTCTTCTAATTTTACATTTATTCACCGTAATTCACCATAATTTACAGTTATTCACCGTAATCAACTGTTATTTACCGTAATTCACCGTAATTTACCGTATTTCACAGTAAATCACCGTAATTCACCATAATTTATCGTAATTTACCGTAAGCAACTCTAATTCACCGTAATTCACCGCAATTCGCCGTAATCCACCGTAATTATTCTAATTCTATATTTATTCACCGTAATCCAACGTAAATCATCGTAATTCACCGTAATCCACCATAATTCACCGTAATTCAACGTAATCCACCATAATTCACCGTAATTTACCATAATTCACCGTAATTCATTGTAATCCACCGTAATTCATCTAATTTTACAGTTATTCACCGTAAATCACATTAATTCACCGTAAATCACCGTAATCCACAGTAATTCACCGTAATTCATCTTTTTTAACCGACTTCACCGTAATTCACCGTAATCCACAGTAATCCACCGTAATTCACCGAAATCAATCGTAATTCACAGTAAATCACCTTAATTCACCGTATTGAACAGTAATTCACCATAATTCATCGTAATTCACCATAATTCACCGTAATTCACCGTAATCCACTGTTATTCACCATAATTCACCGTAATTCGCCGTAATTCAACGTAATTTACCGTAATTCATCTATTTTTACTGTATTTCCAAATAATTCAGCGTAATTCAGCGTAATTTACCTTAATCCACCGTAATTCATCTAATTTTACAGTTATTCACCGTAAATCAACTTAATTCACCGTAATTCACCGTAATCCACTGTTATTCACCATAATTCACCGTAATTCACCGTAATTCGCCGTAATTCAACGTAATTTATCGTAATTCATCTATTTTTACTGTATTTCCAAATAATTCAGCGTAATTTACCGTAATTCACCGTAATTCACCTTAATCCACCGTAATCCACCGTAATTCATCTAATTTTACAGTTATTCACCGTAAATCATCTTAATTCACCGTAAATCACCGTAATTCGTCTAATTTTACAGTTATTCACAGTAATTCACCGTAATTCACCGTAATTTACTGTAATTCACCGTATATCACCGTAATTCACCATAATTTATCGTAATTTACCGTAAGCAACTCTAATTCACCGTAATTCACCGCAATTCGCCGTAATCCACCGTAATTATTCTAATTCTATATTTATTCACCGTAATTCACCGTAATTCACAGTAATCCACCGTAATTCACCTTAATTCACCGTAAATCACCGGAATACAACGTAGTTCATGTAATTTTCATGTATTTCCCCATAATTCAACGTAATTCACCCATAATTCACCACATCATCTACAGAAGTAATTCAATGTAATCCACCGTAATTCACCATAATTCATCGTAATTCATCGTAATTCACCGTAATCCACCGTAATTCATCTAATTTTACAGTTATTCACAGTAATTCACCGTAATTCACCGTAATTTACTGTAATTCACCGTATATCACCGTAATTCACCGTACTCCAACGTAATACATCTACTTTCACATTTGTTCACCGCAATTCACCTTAGTTCATCGTACTTCACCGTAAATCACCGTAATTCACCGTAATACACCGTAATTCATCTATTTTTTCTGTATTTTTCATAATTCAGCGTAATTCACCGTAATTCCTCAGAAAATTTTGTATTTCACCATAATTCACAGAAAATCACCAGAACTCACCATAATTCACCTTCATTCATCCAAAACTTTCTGTTTTTCACCCTAAGTCACCGTAAATCACATAAGTTTACCGTATTTCACCGTATTCCACCGTAAATCCTCTGAAATATCTGAATTTACCTTAATTCAAAGTCATTCATCGTAAATTACCATAATTCACGGTAATTCACCATAAATCCTCAAAAATTACTGAATTCACCTTAATTTACCGTAATTCATCGTAAATCATTCTAATTTGCATTCCTCAGAAATTTGTGTATTTCACCAAAATTCACAGAAAATCACCATAACTCACCATAATTCACAGTAATTCAACGTAATTCACCGTAAATCACGGTAATTCACCGTATTTCGCAGTAATTGACCGTAATTCACGTTAATTCGCGGCAATTCACCGTAATTCGCAGTAATTGACCGTAATTCACGTTAATTCAC